>CM051259.1:42273017-42373017 GCA_027921565.1 Artemia sinica | reverse complement strand
AAATCTAGCTTAGAAAAGCCCGAAATAGTAATTTAACATATCCCAAATCATAGGTTTCAGACAACACTCACCTATGAACGGCTAAGAAACCTAGCTCAGAAAAGTCAAAAATAACGAAAGTACTCATCCCCAAACTAGAAGTTTCAGACAACAAACGCCTATGACGGACTAAGAATCATAGCTCTGAAAAGTTCAAATAGCAAACTACACATCCCAAATCATAATTTTCTGACAACACATACCTATGAAAGGCTAAGAAACCTAGCTCAGAAAAGTCGAAAATAGCAAACTATACATCCCAAATCATAGGTTACAGACATCACACACCTATGAAAGACTAAGAAATCCAACTCAGAAAAGCCCGAAATAGTAATTTACATATCCAAATCATAAGTTTCAGACAGCATTCACCTACGAAATATTAAGAAACCTTAGCTCAGAAAAGTCTGAAATAGCCAACTACTCATCTCAAACTCGAAGTTTCAGACAACAAACACCTATGAGTGACTAAGAATCCTAGCTCTGAAAAGTCCAAAAAGCAAACTATACCTCCCAAATCATAATTTTCTGAAAGGACACACCTATGAAAGGCTAAGAAATCTAGCTCAGAAAAGTCAAAAATAACAAATTAACCATCCCAAATCATAGGTTTCAGTCAACATACACCTACGAATGGCTAAGAAATCCTGCTCAGAAAAGTCAAAAAATAGCAACCCACACACCCCAAATCATAGGTTTCAGACACCACACACCTACGAAAGACTAAGAAATCCGGTTATGAAAAGTCAGAAATAGCAAATTACATATCCCAAATCATAGGTTTCAGACAACACTCACCTATGAACGGCTAAGAATCATATGTTTCAGACAAGACACACCTATGAAAGACTAAGAAATCCAGCTCAGAAAAGTCAAAAATAGCAAACTACATATCCCAAATCATCGGTTTCAGTCAACACACACCAACGAAAGACTAAGAAAGCTAGCTCAGAAAAGTCAAAAATAGCCAACTACTCATCCCAAATCATAGGTTTCAGACAACACACATCAACGAAAGACGGGGGCTCGGGGAGAGCCTTTGAGGGTCTGTGGGACCCTTGGGGGCCGGTTGGCCCTTTGGGAGCTTGGGGGGCCTTTGGGGACCAGGGAGGGCCTTTGGGGCACAGTGAGGGCCTTTGGGGCACAGGTAGGGCCTTTGGGGGTCCGGGGGGGGGGGGGCAGTTGGGGACCGGTGGAGGGCCTTTGGGACCCCGTTGGTCCTTTGGGAGCTCGATGGACCCTTGAGGACCAGGGGATGGCTTTTGGAGGTCTGGGTGGGCGTTTGGGGGGCTGGGGCTCTTTGGGAGCTTGGGGGGGCCTTTGAGTACCGGTGCTTCCTTCGGGGTTGGGGTAGGAGGATCGGAACCCTTTGGGGTTGGGTTAGAGGACCTCACAACACTGTTCAAATGAAACTTGTGTATTATAACGACCACAGAGTTTCACACATTAAATTCTCTTCTAAAATCTCTTCAAAAATCATCTTTTAAAATGTCTCTATCTGTTTTCGCCCAAATAATCCCATAAGCTGTCTAAAACCGTTTCGCCCAAATAATCCCTAAACGTAATTCAGCGTGTTCCTTTTGTTTGGCATCTCTGCGTTAATGCATTTCAAATTAGTAGGAAACTCTTTCCCGCGCTAAAAACAATTCATCGCTAAGATGTTTCTTGGAAAATTGTTTCCATGGCCTTTGGTTATTAATATCCTTTGGAGTTCGACCAAAAGAGTTGTTTCCGAGGCAAAGACATTAATGACTTGGATCTATTCCTGGAGAATCGTTTCTAGGTGAAAATGTTTAAAGTCTGACAGATGATGTCATTGGTTGATTGATCTGTCAAGAAAGGGGAAATTAATTTGTTGTTTCTAAGGGGAATTATTGATTCACGATAGGTGAATTGAGGTCGACAGCACAGGTGTTCCAAATTCCTGGAACCTCATAACATCTGGCTCGAATAACAACAACAAATTGGATCATAACATCTGCCTCGAGTGTGCACTTACAACAAAACATTGACCCCATTAACCACGTGTTCTCTCTAATGACTCTGTTCAAAACAACAACAACATTGACCTTGGCATTTTGCCTCGGAAACAATAACAACATTGACCTTCGCTAAGAGCGTGCCAAAAACACACCTGGAGAAAGAGGTCATTGACCCCATTAACCACGTGGTTCTATGCCCATATAAGGAGCCCCAGTAGGAGTAGCGCCCCCATCTCTACTCAGGGCTGCATCAAAGTCACGTTTGTTGACTAAAAAGCAGTTGTATTAATGATCGAGGAAGCATCCAAGTGGGGAGAGTTACCGGGTTTTTACCCCTCCTTCCGCCAATTTTTTGGCTTACTCGCAAAAATGTAACAACAATTTTTACAAAATCAATTTGAAAGTTTTTTGTAACTCCCCTCTTCCAAAAAATATTCAGCCCCCCCAAACAACAATCTTGAATGTGCCCTAGTCAATTATATATGGTTTTGGTACTTGTCTAAAATATAAAACACACTCAAGAACTTGTGTTGGGATTACCCGGTTTTTCACGCTGTCTATACCAGACAATAACCTTCGGCTTGTTGAGAAACCAAATAATAGATTTTGTTTTAGTTTAATATTTAGTTGGTATTTTGGTTAGGTTAGGTAATTTTAGGTTAAGCTCTCTGAGCGGCCCTTCTTCCATAATTTCTTTGTGGTATTTTTCATAATTTTGTTACTAAAGCATTGTATTTTTCATCATATTTTGCTTTATTTCATTAGCAGTCACCAAATTTCAATTCTCGAGTGTTTTATATAATAGACAAGTACCGTGGTTTTTCTTAATTTTAGCTTCTAACTCATATTTCAGAAGCAAAAACCTAAAATGATTCCTAACGTTGAGAAGTTTCTCAACAAGTTTACCTCCTTTGGAGACACTAAGCGTAGACAGTAATACTATTTTTAGACCCAAGATATCTAGCTTCTCTAAGGGAGGGAGAGAGAAAGAGAGAGGGGGATTACAAAATTACTTTAAAAAACGTATCAAAAATTGATAATATAATGTGTAAAAATTGTGTCATAAAGCTATGGGATCACAGTCACTAAACTCAGGATTTTCAGAACTAAATACAAAAGCTAAAGAAATTTAAATTTGAAGTCTGACTCGATTCCGATAGCATTATCAAATAACCTGTTACTAGACTGTAGGATAGCATGTAGAGGATTTAAACAGGATTCAAACTTAAAGATTTGTTTCTCTACAGAATCACCAATTTCTTTTAATAAAGTTCATTGAAATCAGATATACAACTGAGTTATTGGGAGACGCGGCCTTACCGTGCGCAAGGCCTTGTGCAGCCGGCACTACGCGGGGCAATATAGCGGGAACAATAATAATGTAGTCTCTAGCGGGACAGTTACCAATGTGATTCCTAGGGTTTAGCGGGAGCGTTGTGGTTTAGGGCCAAAAGGGGGTCTAACGAAGGAGGATTTTGACAGTTTTAAAACCACTGGCCCCGCTTCATATAAAGGGGGAGCGCACATTTGGGAACTCAAGTCGTACATTCCACGTTTTTTTCTGTGAGTCCCCCTCATGATGTCACAAAATCACTCATGTGATTGTAATTCATAACATATTTGGCCCTGTTAGCGCGAGGCCCAGTGCGGTAGCACCACTTACCACCCCAAAGGACGGCACTGGCTATTGGAGGGGCTGGAATCGAAAGTCCATACTAGATACTTAAGACCAATAATAATCTAATATGAAAATAAATTTTGAGTTATCAGATTGTCCCGCTGTGATGCTAGGTAACTGCACGAGTTGATATTTAGTGGAAATCAATTTTTTTTTTAAGTAGGCTTTTTTCGCCGCCTTGAAGTCATTAGATGGGAGATCTAGTTCTGTCCATATTTTGAATCTAATTTTGGCAGCAATCCCTGCACGCTGCTATCTTTGCTCACTAGACGGGCTTTATATCCCCTTTGTAGATTCCAAACGACAGTGGAATTAGTTGTCTCGCGCAACGTGTAAGTTTTTCACGTTTCATAGAATTTTTTTCCCTTGTCGTGGGACTATGGGCAAATAGATAGATAAGTGTATTAAAGCCAAAAATACGGCCATGAACACAAAACGAGCCCAAATATAGTAAACTTACATCGGCCATCGTCATAAAAAGCACACATATAATGAACTTGCATCTGCCATCATAAGAAAAAACGCTTAAATGAAACATACACTTAAATACAAGTTTTTTTTTTTTTTGCGACTGAAAGCAAGGAACAGCAATAAAACTTAAAAGTACCAGACATTAATTCATATATGTGGGAGACAGGTGCTGCCCCTTCGTCGGCCCTCTCTAAAGAGGGCCGACTTTAAGACAGCCCCCCCCCCATTTTTTTCTCACTGTCGGCTGAAAAAAATTGCATTTAAAAATTTAATTTGAACTCAACACTTATGTAACAAAAGAGAAATGCAATGCAATTCCTCATTCAATACTCTTTGCGAATATATTAATCACTACCGCTTGATTATAAAAGAACGATGAATAAGAATTATATTTGAAGTGACGTCACCAAGGCTCGCATTTCCCCCACTTAAGAATTAACTTGGAATTAGACCCCTCATTTTAAAGTTCATTTTATTTTCTTAAACCTGATATCAATTGAAAATAAGCTCAGCTTTACTCTTTTTGTTTAACAAAATTTCCAGATACCTTATTATTCTACAAATAAACTAAGGGCGACGTACTATTTAAGGCACCTATTATAATATGCTATTTAATGAGCGATTGTGCCATCCACTGCCATGATATTTAGCAAGAGCTACTGCCGTGATACGTACGGCATGCGAATTTCTTTTGGATCAGCGAACCTGTTTGTACCCTAAGAATTTAACAACAACCCTCATGAAAGATTCGGCAAGGTTTGTAGTTGAATCGATTAAAAGGTTGATAGCCTTATGTAATACCTTTCCAGTTTTTTTTTCATTGACTGCTAGCATTACAACTTCAGGGACCCTAGAAAACTTATTTTCAACAGACTCAGATTTGCTACATGCCGAGAAACATTGTTGGTGGTTATCAAATGCAAAAAAGGTACATTCTTTATTCGAAATTTTAGTTTTTCAGCATTTCCACCATTGTCGTGTTTTTTTTTTTGTATAGCCCCGCGAAGATCCTTAGTGAGGCTTGAGATACAGCTTTTGGTGAGAATTGTTGAAAAATCGGCCCTGTTCTTGACAAGGTTTATAGAAGTCAAAATTTTTGTGACATGGTTGGCGCACTCGTGTTTTTATAAGACCCTTTCCATGGGCCACACGCTCTATATTGCGTTGATATACCCTTCAATTCCCATCCCCAACAATCCGAGATCGATGCATGGACAAACTAAGCAAAAAAACCCTCTACGATCATGTCCTGCTCCATTCCCGAAGAAAACAGTTCCATTTCAGATAGTATAGGTGATCTTGTGGTGGCGCCACGTGCTGATGGCGTGGTAAATGTGTTTCTTAAATATGATGGCTCTGAGATTAGAAGCAAGTTACTGAAGGTTATGAATTTGATCTTCGAAGAATTAGAAGTACCTGGCGATTTTAGGAAAGCCCTAATTAAATCACTGTATAAGAAAGGTAATAAGAGTGAGTGTGGTAATTATAGAGGCAGAGATGATTGCCAGACCTTTTCCAGAGAAATTGCCAACGAATTGTTTTGGGTGCCTGGCTGAATGACCATATTTCAGACAGTAGGCTATACAGTAAGTGTCGTTCCATCCCGCTTTCTAGGGCTATAATGTGAGAAAGGTGGAGATGGCTGGGGCACGTTCTGCGGATGGAGGATGACAGATTGCCAAAGATGGTGCTTTTCGGCCAACCGTCGGAGCCTAACAGAAAGCATGCTGTCCGCGGTTGGGTGGGAGGATGTCGTAAAGAAGGACTTCAGAGAAAAGGAGCGTGCATAGCTGTGTTGGCCCCAGGTGGGTTGGTGCTGCGGTGAGCAGTTAATAGCAGTAGTAGTAACGGTACTTGTGTCTTAAAGCCACCACACTCAGTTCTCTCGAGGTTTGTGTTTCGCGAACATTAGACAATAACTGGTTTTCATGGTCTTTATACCAGATTAAATGCAAAAACAAGTTTTTTTTTTAACTGAAAGTAAGGAGCGACATTAAAACTTAAAGCGAACAGAAATTATTCCGCATATGAAAGCGGCTGTCCCCTCCTCAACGTCTCGCTCTTACGCTAAAGTTTTTTTATTGTTCCGAAAAAATAGAGTTGTGAGAAGGAGTCAAATTTTAGCGTAAAGAGGGAGACGTTGAGGAGGGGACAGCCCTTTGGTATACGGAATAATTTTTTTTCGTTTTAAGATTTAATGTCGTTCCTTACTTTCAGTTAAAAATACTATTTTTTTTATTATTAGTTTTTGAACATTTTTGAATTAATGCAGGTTTTGACTCACCGTACGTGAATAATTTTGGCTCACCGCACATGAATAAATTAAAAAAAAATGCGTATCAACTGTACTTTTATTTGGTTAAAGGGCTTTCTCGATAGTTGTTTAATTTTATTTACGAACATTTTTTTTTAGAAATAAATATACGTAACTTACGAATTAACATACGTAACGAACTTCTATATTCATATATTATCAATATGTATACTAGGGGGTTCATCCCCTAGTCAATACCTCGCTCTTTAAGCTAAAGTTCGAATTTTGTTCCAATTCTTTAAAAATGACCCCTTAATCACAAAAGCCGTTAGAATAAATAGCTCTTAAGAAAGTACTAAAAAATATTTGACCTAAAGAGCGAGGTATTGACTAGGGGGCGAACCCAATCATGTATGTAATAATTTCTGTTCGTTTTAAGTTTTCATGTTGCTCCTTACTTTCAGTTGAAAAACTTTTTTTTTTTTTAATTTAATTTCTGATCGATTTTTAAACAATGCTGGGAAATCCTGCGCTCCCTTCACAGCAATGTCCCTTCCCCCATGGAAAGATCCTCCCATATAACCACCGACCCCCCTCACTACCAGAAAAAAATCCCCCCTGAAAACGTCTGTATATTTCCCAATAACAATACTATATGTAAACATTGAGTAAAGTTTCATAACTTTCAGCCCTCCCCCCCGGGGACTTTTGGGGATTAAGTTATCCTAAAAGACATAGGTATTATATTTTTGACCATGCTGAGCAAAATAGCTGTCTCAAAATTTTGATCGGATGACCATGGGAAAAAAATGAGCGTCCGAGGGGGCCTAGTTGCCCTCCATTTCTTTTGGTCACTTGAAAAGGGCACTAGAACTTTTAATTTCCGTTTCAATGAGCCCTTCCACGATATTCTAGGACCACTGGGTCGATACGATCACCCCTGGAAAAAAAAAATAAATAAACACGCATCCGTGATCTTTCTTCTGGCAAAAAATACAAAATTCCACATTCTTGTAGGTAGGAGCTTGAAACCTCTACAGTAGGGTTCTCTGATACACTGAATGTGATGGCGGGATTTTCATTAAGGTTCTGAAACTTCCAGGGGGTGCCTAAACTTGATGAAACTTATATATTTGAAATCAACATTAAAATCTTATTCTTTTGATGTATCTATTGGTATCAAAATTCCGTTTTTTTTAGAGTTTCGGTTACTATTGAGCCGAGTCACTCCTTACTTCTTGAGTGGTTACAGTTCGTTACCACGAACTGTTTGACAATATTAGTTTCAGCTCGGTGGGAAACTACATTGTAGCTATACTTTAATTAAATATTTAGTTGGTATTTTTGTTAATTTAGGTCGTGTTTTATGCAATACGGTCTGGGCGGCCCCCTTCCATAATTCTTTGCTATAGTCTCCATAATTTTGTTACTAAACTATTATATTTACATCCTATTTTGGTACATTTCACTATGATTAACCCAACTTCACTTCTTGAGTGTGGTGGCTATAAGACACAAGTACCGCAGTAACAGAGCAAACATATTAGTTTGATCTGATTTTGATTTAGCTTTTTTCACTTATATTTGAGTCGGGAGGGGTGTGGTAATCAATTTTTCTCCCGCATCGCCAACGCCAGGAACGACTTTGTAATGAGGGGGGGGGGGGAGGGTGCGGTCAATGTTGTTAGTCAAATCTTATGGAAACATCCTAATAAAATAACAGTAGTACTACAAAATGTATTTTCCAAATAACATGGTAGCTTTTTTTAACAATCCACCTACCCTCAGATGATTGACGGTATAATTCTAGGATACTTCATATTTGCAGTTATTATCTATTAATCAGAGCATCGTGCTTCCTTCCATTGTTACCCACATAGGCTATATTGGAATATATTCAAATAATATTTGGCGCTTTCGTGTTATAGCGACCACACCAAAGAAGTGAGGTTAGGTTAATCATAATGAAATATATCAAAATGTTAATGAAAATATAATACTTAAGTAAAAAAATTTATGGAAAATAGAAAATCGAATTATGGGAAGCAGGACGGCCAGAACACCTTATATTTAATATCTAAATTAGCCACCTCTATATATTAAATATTTAATTAAAATATACCCCCAAAATAGTTTCTCTCGCTCAAGCTAAGCTGATTATTTCCGAGTGAAGACAGAGAACCGATTTCATTAAAGATCAAGAACAAAGTGTGGTCGCTATAACATATAAGTACCTAATATACTAATCTAGTAATTATATTGAAATCTTACCGGAAATTGTTTCATCAGGTCAAGAATGTGACACTAAATTTATTGATTTCACTTTTATTGGTTTGACATTACGAACAAACTGTTGATGAGAAATAAGTGGAAAAAATCAGACAAACAATATCTACAAAGTTAGTTTCTCAACTGGGACTGTAACCAGTCTAGGCATTAGATCCCATTTTAGCAGTAGTGATTATTGTACTGGAAAAAGCGTGAATGGCAAATGTATGAATATGTTTAATTTTTTGGAAGCTAACTTTCAAAAGATAGCCCGTGATTCGGTATAATTTCAAAATACATGAATTAAGAAGATTCTATCGGTTTCCATGCTGCATTTTCATTACTTGTTGTGGATTGGTAATAAATGCACATAGATAAATTAATGAAACGTAAAAAAAATAAATTATATTCGGATTTGTTAAACAACTTTGAACAAAACAATATCCAAAGACATAATTTCCATTTTACTGTAACCAAATACATCGAATGGGACATCCAAGATTAGATACTTTTTAGAATTGTCTTGAGTTTCGCTTTATTTTCTCCTTCCGTTTTTATTTCCCGTGACGAAATTGTTTTAAAATCACTGAGTCCGATAAATTACAGAGAAGAATATTCCCAAGTAGTCTAGTCAAGAACTTTGCCTTGTCTGTTTGTCAGACCGTAACAGTAAGACAAAACTGCATTTTGTTAAACCACCACTCTAAAGGCATTACATTCACCCTTTATGACGGATCCGCCTTTATTTCTTTGAATGAGAAATAGCGAAGTAGAGTCCATCTAGCGGTAACAATTAATGGTTTTAGTTTATACAGAAAATTCAAAGCAATTTTAAAAATCTGGCACGGCGAATAAATAGATCTAAAGCTAATGAACAATATGGTATAAAAATCTTGTCTATTCGTTTGAAATACTAGCTTCAGCTTAGTCGCAAAATTCCTTATTTAAAAAAAAATATTTTTCTTAAAAAAAACTGAAGCAAATCTAAAAAAAGTAATGCGGTGAATTTATAAAGTTAAATCTCAGATATCGAATAATACCAAAAATTTTATCTTTTGTCGAAACTTGAAGACGGTACGCGTCTTCTATTTAAAATCGGCCAAAAACATGCATGATAAGCATAAACCTTAATTTTGAAAAAAAAACAAAAAAAAAAACAACAACATTGATATGGTTTAACAATCCTCTCAAATAACAGGAATTACATTTTCAGAAGTAAAGCCAGAAAAAAAGAAACTGATAAATAAAATTAAGGTAAAATGCCGTTTTGTCAAAATTTGTGAAAGCCTGTCACCTAGGCAAATTTCAAGGACCTCTAAAGGGAGGATGATTTTCGGGAAATGGTGGGCTGGGAAGGGGTGTTAGTTGCTTCCCAATCAGTTTCGACAATTAAAAAAGGGCACAAACTACTACAATTTCCAAAATACTACAAAACCCTTTCCGAAGTTTCTACGACAACTTCTTCGATATGAAATGCCCTGGTCTAAAGAAAAAAAAATACAAATAATATATTGTGCCAACATCGTTCTTATATGCTCCTCCCAAGGCATAACTTAAAACCCTTGCCCTCAGGGTTGTGGGGGAGTGTCCTCCAAAAAAAAAACATAATTTCTATCTGGAAATCAACTACGCTTAGCATAAATAGCTATCTCAAAAGTTTTGACTGGATGGCTTTGGAGAAACGGCGGGTGTGGAAGGGATGTTAGTTGCTATCCAATCACTTTCGACTATTAAAAAGGGCATAAGCCACTCCAATTTCTAATCGAATGATCCCTGTCGTAGTTTCTACGACAACTCCTTCGATACGAAGTCGTCTGAAGAAAAAAAAAATACATTGTGCAAACATCGTTCTTTACTTAGGCAGCGCGATTTCGCTACCTATGATTGAATAAATCAAAACGAATTTTAAAAGCTGTAATTTATTAGAGTAAATCTCAAACTCTTTGCAAAAACAAGGCTTTACAATTCTCAAGCTAAAATGCAAACGAAGCATTAAAATATATGTAAACGATGCCGTAGCCAGAAACCAATGCAAATTAAAGCCCAGTTGCCCGCTTTTAAAGGGAATCGAATTTAGCTTCAGCAGCCGGACTTCTCATCACCTGTTGAACATTGTACTTCGAAAGAAAAAGACTAGTTTCTCAAAAAAATAGCGGTTTTTAAACAAATAGGCTTTAAACAACATAGGATATTCATAGCGAGGTAGCGTTAACATATACATTGCTTAAAACAATATATATATATATATATATATATATTATATATATATATATATATATATATATATATATATATATATATATATATATATATATATATATATATATATATATATATATATATATATATATATAATATATATATATATATATATATACACATATGTATATACGAGGGCAATTCAGAAACTAACCTCCGATTGGTCACAGTGCGTGTAGTGGGGGGAGGACGTAGCGCGCCATCTGTGCATTCACGCGCTCAGCAGGTCAGTCGGCATCAAGCCATAGTCGAGTGAACATCGTACCTGCGCTGGTTTAGTTATTGTGGTAGTTTGAAATGTGTGCTGCAATAGAAAATCCCGCCAAATGTGAAGTGCGTGCTTGTTATAAGGTTTTTTACAGCCAAAGGATACTCTGCAGCAGCTATTCATCGTGAGCTTTGTGCCGTGTACGACCAAAAGTTATGAGTGAAGGAGTTGTCCGAGAATGGGTACGTTTATTTAAAAGTGGACAAGAAAACGTTCATGATGAAGAGGAGGAGGGGTAGACCATCCTTGGTGACTGACGAATCGTTCAGACAGTTGATGCAAAAGTTTTGTGAAAAATCGACGTTTCACAATGGCGGAGTTGTCTACTGATTTTCCACAGATTTCTAAGACTCTTTTGTACGAGATAGTGACAGCAAGATTGGGATACCGTAGTTCTGTGCACGATGGGTGCCCAAATTCTTACCGACCACCACAAAACTCAAAGAATGGCCTCTGCATTAGACTTTCTGTCACGTATGAGGACGAAGGAGAACCATTGTTAAACATAATCGTGACCGGTGACGAAACCTGGATTAAGTACGTGAACCCTGAGACAAAAGGACAGTCAAAGATGTGGGCACATTCAGATTTCGCCTACCAAACCAAAAAAAGCCCGGCAAGATTTTTCTGCCAGAAAACTGATGGCAACGGTGTTTTGGGATGCCAAAGGGGTGTTGTTGGTTGAATTCATGGAACGTGGGACGACCATTAATCAAGACGTGTACTGTGAAACACTAAAAACATTACGACGGGCTATAATGAACAAACGCCGTGGTATGCTGACTTCTGATATCGTTTTTTTTCCACGATAACGCCCGTCCTCACTCTGCTCGCAGAACAACAGCCCTTCTCGAGTCCTTTGAAGTGGGACGTTTTCAACCATCCACCTTACAGCCCAGATCTGGCGCCTTTTGTTCTGTTGTTTTTTTTTAAGCGATTATCACCTCTTCATGCATATGAAGAAATGGCTCGGGTCCCAGCGGTTTGATGACGACGAAGAGCTCAAAGATGCGGTCACAGGCTGGCTCAAGGCACAAGCAGGTGATTTTTATGCAGAAGCAATTTCAAAGCTTGTGAAGAGATACGATAAGTGCCTCAATCGTTATGGAGACTATGTCGAAAAATAGTGCAAAGATGTAGTTGTAAGATGTATATATTAAAATATTTTTACTTAACTTGGTGTATTTTTTTCAATCAACCGGAGGTTAGTTTCTGAATTGCCCTTGTATACATATATATATATATATATATATATATATATATATATATATATATATATATATATATATATATATATATATATATATATATATATATATAATATATATATATATATATATATATATATATATATCTATATATATATATATATATATATATATATACAAGCTATTCTAGACGTCCCTAAATAAGATAATGAGCTTTCCGACAGAGCAATTTTTTTCATTTTATGGAGATTCACGGAAGAGAATGATTTTCACGTAAGAGAGCAAAATTTCCGTCTTCTGCAAAAGCACAATTTAAATGACGCTAAAATAGGAACAGATCGAAAAAAAAACATTGCACTTCGAACGAAAAAGACTAGTTTCTCAAAAAATAGCGGTTTTTTTAACAAATAAGCTTGGCAGATATTCATATATGGCAGAATAAGCTGGCCAGATATGTTAATCGCAACTTGTTTAACTAGTAATATGTTATCAATCAATCCAAAATTTAAGTCTTGTTGCGGATTCATGTAGAAATCGTTGTCTAAGTCGTTTGCGATTTCGTTTATTGTGCGGTTTAGTAAAAATAGCATATAATCTGATAACTGTATCCTTTAGATTTTGTAACTCCTTTACTTGTATGATTAAGTCTGACACTTTTCCCTGTATTGCTCCACTCCATGGTTGGTGAATCATTATACGGGAGTTTCGACATGCGAATCGACGGCCGGGAGTACCCGCAGCTAAAATAAGGCTCGCAACTCCAGGAAGAGCTAAGCGGTGAAGGCGATTAAAGCTTCAAAAGCGACTCCTGTTCTATGGGTAAACTGGTACTACTTTTGAGGTTTTAGATCCCCAGAGTCTCATCCAAAATAAATTAAGCACTCCTTTTTTGGACAGGGGTGGAGGACCAGCAGGAAAACGTTCAACTGTTTTCATTACAGCTGGCTTCAGTCGCCCTCGCAGCTTCCGTCGACTTCACCGCTTAGCTCTTCCTGGAGAGTTTTTACTGTGAGTACGCCTGAATCTTTACCTGTTAAAAATAGGCTTTTTCCATGAATGAACTCAAACATGAAGTCTCAGTCTCCTCGTCCCTCCTGGATGACACAAGCAGCCATGTGTAGCCAACCCAAGGTAGCTTCAAACGCTACATTTCTATCTTCATTTAGATATTTTATGACCAGGAGTATACATAACGAGCGTAACGTTTTTATAACGAGTTGGATCGATGCAGATGTTCCCCAGCTGACCGACTTGAAATCTCAAAGTAGTGACCCAATTTGCATTTACATTAACAGCCCTGGAGGGGAAGTAGCTTCAGGGCTTGGTATTTATGATTTTATTGAAAGTATTAAAAACAGATAGTAGTCAACACAATGTTACGCAGAAGCTTTGAGTATGGCGAGCCTTATTTTAGCTGCGGGTACTCCCGGCCGTTGATTCGCATGTCAAAATTCCCGTATAATGATTCACCAACCATGGAGTGGAAGCAGTACAGGGAAAAGTGTCAGACTTAATCATACAAGTAAAGGAGTTACAAAATCTAAAGGATACAGTTATCAGATTATATGCTATTTTTTACTAACCGCACAATAAACGAAATCGCAAACGACTTAGACAACGATTTCTACATGAATCCGCAACAAGACTTAAATTTTGGATTGATTGATAACATATTACTAGTTAAACAAGTTGCAATTAACATATCTGGCCAGCTTATTCTGCCATATATGAATATCTGCCAAGCTTATTTGTTTAAAAAACCGCTATTTTTTGAGAAACTAGTCTTTTTCGTTCGAAGTGCAATGTTTTTTTTTCCGATCTGTTCCTATTTTAGCGTCATTTAAATTGTGCTTTTGCAGAAGACGGAAATTTTGCTCTCTTACGTGAATATCATTCTCTTCCGTGCATCTCCATAAAATGAAAAAAATTGCTCTGTCGGAAAGCTCATTATCTTATTTAAGGACGTCTACTGTTATAGAATAGCTGTTATATATATATATATATATATATATATATATAATATATATATATTATATATATATATATATATATATATATATATATATATATATATATATATATATATATATATTACATATATATATATATATATATATATATATATATATATATATATATTTTACAGTTGCAATTGCTGCAATTAACAAGCTGAATGCAAAGAAAGAAGGAATTTAATTTTTCAAGTTAAATTAAGAATTTAAATTCAAAATTGACTTGTGTTTTTAATTGCAAAAAACAAAAAAAAAATATTCAGAATAGACGAGTGTCAACTATCGACAAAAGATAACAAAGAAAAAAAACTTGGAATTATCATTTGTAGACATCTCTCCATGATCAGAGGTCAAGTGGTAATTAAGAAACCGACCACCTGAAAATCATCATGTCATGGGAGGAGCTTTCTCCTTATTTTTTTCTGAACGGTTTGCTTCCCAAGAAAATAATTCTTCAGTCAAGTCTTTCTTGGTGAATATTGTAGTCGTAAAAGGAAAAAAAAAATATAACAGCTCCTGGTTAGTTATTATACTCCATATGGTTGGTGGACTCTTACGTGAATCTCCATAAAGTACATTTTTTTTTTTTTTAAATTGCTCTTTTGAATATAGATTCTCTTATTTGGGGACGTCTAGAATATATAGAATGGCTGTTTTTTGCATTATTTTATATATTGTCTTATATCTTATAGAAAGCTTTGAGCATGGCGACCCTTATTTTAGCTGCGGGAACTTCCGGCCGTTGGTTTGCATTTCGTAATTCCCTGAGTGACTGAGACTACATGTTTGAGTTCATTCATGGAAAAAGCCTATTTTTAACAGGTGAAGATTTAGGCGCACTCATAGTAAAAACTCTCCAGGAAGAGCTAAGCAGTAAAGGCGGCAAAAGCTGCGAGGGCGACTCCTGTTCTATGGTAAATTGGTACTACTTTTGAGGTTTTGGATCCCCAGTTTCATCCAAAATAAATTGAGCACTCCTTTTTTGGACAGGGGGTGGAGGACCAGCAGGAAAACGTTCAACTGTTTTCATTACAGCTGGCTCATCAGCTTTTTCTAGAGTAGGTGGTAGTTCTGCCTGGTTAACCTAGAAAAAATTCATAGTAACAGCATTTTTGGTGGGTTAAAATTTATTCATTGCAAAGATATAGCTAGCATCAAGAGCTACTTAGAGCCACAGCCCAACTTCGATTTATTTGCAATTTTTAAGATATTGATGGTAGGTTTCAGATATTACTTTCAATTCAAATGGAAATATAGACTACAATTGATCAATCTCAAATCTAACTGTTCATCATTTTACATTTTTTTTTTTTAAATCTAAGTTAATGATTTGCTTCAGCGCTTAATTTTTAACTTCAAAAATTTTTTTTGGTACATACTTTCTATCTGAACAAGCTTATCTGACCATATAAAAAATATTCTTTATGAAGGGTGAGAAATAAAGAGAATTAAAGCGACTTATTCTGCTGATTCCAAACATGTATAGAATAGAATAAGGCTTTATTCTTAAATCTTTTCACAAGCGATAAATCGCCGAATATAAGTTCGCATCTTAAAAAAATTAAGTAAACAACAACCATCACAAGCACTTCAATGAAATTAGGATCAGGAACACCAAAACATTAAGAAATATAAACAGACAAAATACAAATAGAAATTAAAAAATTAAGAAAAATATCAAAGTAACAAAAATAATGTCATATCAAACAGGTCATACATTAAAGGCAAAAATTTAGTCATAAAACGGCGTACAATAAAATAAGTCATAAAAAAAAAATTGATTATCAAGGGTTTTTACTTGTTGCCCATCCATTTGGGAACATTCTTGAAAAAAGATATTTTTCATAAGGAAGTAAGCTAATTAGCCGCATAAGATTAAAATTTCAATAGAAAGATCCACAACCATTAGTCCATCCACAAAATTTGCATCGTAAATTTCCACAACAGTGAAAGCAATATAAGCAAAAAATTGGCGCAGACTATCAACATAACATCGGCGTCTTCCCATAAACACCAGCTCTAGTAGGACTGCCACACGTTCTTGGAGTCAAAATCAGCGACTTTAGGGACTTTTTGAACCAAGTGGCAGCCCGGCTGTCGCCAATGGTTTTTGGAAATCTCGCAAGCTGTTAACATAGTGTTGGCGTTTGCCAATGCACACCAGCTCTAGCCAATGGTTTTGGGAAATCTCATAGCCAAAGGAGCCAGGTATAAAGCTCTAAGAAATTTATAAAGAAGATATTATTCAAAATATATAAGCTAAATAGGCAGCAAGTAAATTGCAAATAATTATTCAGATAATTACAAATTATACAATTTGTTGCCCCTTTGTTGGCTGCCTGCCAATAGATTTTGACCCATAATAAGGAAAATATAAGTTCTAATTTGTGACTGAGTAACCCTTAACTAGTTTTCCACAAACATTTTTTCTGTATGATTCGATTAGAGCAAAAAAAAAAAAAAAAAAAAAAAAAAAAAAAATAAAAAAAAAAAAAAAAAACAATTCTCTATAGTAATGCCATGGTGAGTAAATAACGATCCTACTCGTCAATAACGAAAGTAAAAGAGCCTAGCTATTGATAACATTCGGTCAAAGAATCAGCTTTTTATGATGATCCTAAATATGTATTTGTTTATTAGTAATTAGTGCAGTTATTAGAACACAAGAAAGTATTTATAATTACAGAAAACACAAGGAAAACAACTTATAAGGGGCAATTCCGGTAAGAATATGCCGTCAACTTATGCTTGCATTGTTAGAGTACCCATGAGGTGATATATAAAGCCACTATAATCAGAAATGTTTCCCTTGAAGAGGATTTTGGAATTTTCCCTCTGAAGAAATGCGTTTTTTTGTGCTTTATTATATTTTTTTCCAGGAGGGATTGTATTGAGAGGAGTGACAGAAGTGATTGTATCTAGTTGTCACTTTAAAAAAGATTTAATTTTTACAGTTATAAAGTATAAAGCTGTCAAATATACTGGCTTTTCGTATTCATAATCATATTAGAAATATTGGATTAAAATTTTTATTTGATTTTCTTAATCTTAGTTTTAATGTTTTACTTTGAACAAACTACTTTGATAATGCGTTAGTTTTAAAAACACTGAGTCTAAAGCCATTAAATATTCGGTGATTGATAACCAAGTTCAAAACTGTCGATACTGTTAAAAAAAACATCCGTCCAACGCCTCGGCATTGCTCAACAGAACTAAATGCTGGGAGTTTATATCTTTTTTTTGTATGTAGGGTATTGTTTTGTGCATTTTTTTGTAATTACTTACTTTTTTCCTTTTTATATACTTATACTTTAATTGACACACTTTTTCCATTGCCTTTAGAAAATTGTTTGTCTCTAAAAACTTCATTAAATAAAGAAAAAAAATTCAACTGAAAGTAAGGACCAGCATTAAAACTTAAAACGAACAGAAATTATTACGTATATGACGGGGGTTGCCCACTCCTCAATACCTCACTCATCACGCAACAGTTTTTTGGTACTTTAAAAAAAGTTACTTATTGTTCAAATTAAACGACCCTTGTGTTTCAGGGGTTGTTTTTAAAGAATTGGGACAAAATTTAAACATTAGCGTAAAGAGTGAGATTAATTTATGTTCGTTTTAAGTATTAATGTTGCTACTTACTTTCAGTTGAAAAAACTTTTTTTCGGATAATTTTTTAAATAACTCCAGGATACCTGGCTCAGCTTCCACGGAAAAGTCCCCCTCCCCGTAGAAATGTCATCTGTACAATTCGATCCTGGTGAAAATTTACCCCGGCCAATTATCCTTAACATCTCCACGTGTAAAATTGAATCGGTAAAGAGAAAGCAAGACATATAAAACAATTTCGTATATGAATTCTGGCAAATTTACCCAGTGTAAAATTTCCTCTGAAAAGTTCACCCCCTTTTACAGTTCACCCCCTGGAATTTGTTTTTTTTTTTTTTTTTTTTTTTTTTTTTTTTTTTTCTTTTTTTTTTTTTTCTTTTTTTTTTTTTTTTTTACATATCCTCTCCATTGAATTCTCCCAGCAGAAAATTCGTCTCCCCCTCTCTACCCGAAAAATCTATGCATACTTCGCGATTTTAAAATAAAAGAATGGGCGAATTTTATAAACTTTTCCCAGGGGCTGTAGGGGGTCATTTTACCTCCGAAGACGTAGTTATGGGGCCTTTCAACTATGCTGAACAAAAAAGCTCTCTCAAAATTTGATCGGACGATTTTGGGAAAAATTTGGCATGGGAGGGGGCCTAGTTGCCCTCCAATTTTTTTGGTCACTTAAAAAGGGAACTAGAACTTTTTATTTCCGTTAGAATGAGCCCTCTCCCGACGTTCTAAGCCCACTTGGTCTGTACGATCACCGCTGGGAAAAAAACGTACTGTTTGATTACGAATCAAAATCCAAACAGAGGTCATTGAAATATTGATCATTTCTTTTTTGCGTTACCCAAATCATTGTATTCTTAAAACTTTACAGTTTCACGAAATGTAGTTAAACAATTAGAAAAGGTTTTTCGACTAAAGTAAGGAGCGAGCAAGTTTAAAACTTAAAACAAATATTAATTACTCTGTATATAAGGGGGACTCCCCCTTCTTGACACCTTGCTCATTAAAAAAAAAAGTTTTTTAGTGCTTTGAATTTTTTTTTTTACAATTGCAAATTTCCTTAAAAAACTTGGAAAAAAAAGCCAAACTTCACAGTAAAGAGTAAGGAGCTAAGGAGGAGACAGCCCCCTTCATACAAAGAATAATCTGTTCAAATAGGTTTCAAATCTTTTCCTTGCTTTCAGTTGTAAAAGCTCTTTTTTTTATTTAATTTCTGATTGTTTTCCAAATGATAGCCAGGCCTAACTAAGATATAATTTTAGGTACCGGTCCCTTAAATCAATTGCTTTGAAAATGTGTAAATCAATAATTATACGTTGATTAGTACCGTCTACGTTTAAATTTGTAATTTCAATTTTGGATAAAATTTGAATAAAAACGTATCAAAATTAAAAATGATAACGATGATGATTGGGTTTGGGATTTTGATATGGATAAGGTCATCAATGCCTACCATACCTTTGTTAAAATAAGAAATATTCGGCGATATGTACTTCATAATGACGAAAGATAAGCCGAGGTGCAACGAAGCAAACAAATTGAAAATGATAGCGATGATGATTGGGTTTTGGATTTTGACATGGATAAGGTCATCAATACCAATCATTCAATTGAAAATCAAAAATATGGACTGGATAAATCGTTGGAAGAAAAAGAAGTTTAGTCTGTCCCACCACCTGAACAATTGAAAGAAGGTTCGGCACTATGTCTTTTATAATGACCTAAGACAAGCCGAGGCAAAAGTTACAAGGTCCAATAAAAAAATATATAATTTTACAAAGGCACCATTTCTAATTTAAGGTCCATTTGGACGTCATGGCGTCAAGAAAAGGCTCAAATTGTCTGCATTTAGAAGACAAGCGACAGAAGAATCTATATATATATAGAAGCCTACCGCGTGCCCCATACCTTTGTTAGAAGAAACAATTAGAAGAAACAAAAAGGTTCGGCGATACGTCGTTCATAATGACAAAAGACAAGCCAAGGCAAAAGAAGAAGTTTTTGTCCCACCACCTGAAAAATTAAAAGAAACAAAGGTGGTGGTCAATACCTTCCATACCTTTGAAAATCAAAAACCTGGACTAGATAAATCGTTGGAAGAGAAAAAGTTTTTGTCACACCACCTGAACAATTGAAAGAAACAAAGGTTCTGAGATATGCCTTCCATAATGACAAAAGACAAGCCGAGGCAAAAGTTAAAGGTCCAATAAAAAAAAATGTATTTTCACAAAGACACCACTTCTAATTTCAGGTCCATTTGGCCGTCATGACATCAAAAAAAGGCTCAAATTGTCTGCGTTTCAAAGACAAGCGACAGTGAGAATCTATATATAGAAGACTGCCGAGTGCCGGTGCCCGGCGGCGAAGCCGCCAGGCTCCCGGTACTATAAACTATAATTACATAAGTTAATCATACGAAAATTATCATTGATAATCTTCTAATGTAGAAAAGTGAAAGGTTATGTATATATTTGGATCTAATTTTTGTAACTAGTTCTTTGTTTTAGTAATGTTTCTCCATATAGTTTTTTTAGACTAGCGCAAAAATTGGATGCACGGCTTTTCCGTATTAAATTTTTTCAGCTTATATAGAGGCTTGTATTTTTTTTCAATCAACTTAACTATAGATTGCTAGGACATTTGCATGAATGATAATGCCGTGTTTGTTGTTGTGTTTTTTTTTCAGTAAATAAAATTTAACATGATATATCAAATAAAAAAAAACATTCAATTAAACAACTTAGAAAACGGATAAGAGCTCAAAAACAGATACCATATTTTAATAGCATCTTAATAACTTCTAATATCACTATGCAAATAACACGAATACGCCCATATTGCGCATCAACATTGCACAACATCGTGCTATATTGTTATTAAATAAAAAAAAAAACAAGTTTTTTTTTAACTGAAAGTAAGGAGTGACATCAAAACCTAAAACAAACAGAAATTATTCCGTATGTGAAAGGGGCTGCCCCATCCTCAACCCCTCGCTCTTTACGCTAAAGTTTTTTATTCTTTTAAAAAACAAAGTTGTGAGACAGAGTCAAACTTTAGCATAAAGAGCGAGGGGTTGAGGAGGGGCAGCCCCTTTCATATACGAAATAATTTCTGTTCGTTTTAAATTTCAATGTCACTCCTTACTTTCAGTTCAAAAGACTTGTTTTTTTTTTTTTATTCCATTTCTGAACGTTTTTGAATCAATGCAGCTTTTATTTTGGATCACCGTACATGAATAATTAAAACGAAATTTGCATATCAATTGTACTTTTTTTCGCTAAATGGCTTTCTCGAAACTTTGTTCTGACGTAACTTACGCATTAACTTACGCAACGAACTTCTATATTCGTATATTTTTATTACGTATATTAGGGGTTCACCCACTAGTCAATACCTCGCTCTATATGCTAAGTTCAAATTTGATTCCAAATCTTTAAGAATGACCCGTTAATCACAAAGGCTGTAATTAGAATAAATACCTCTGATGAAAGGGGCAAACCCAATCATATACATATTAATTTCTGTTCGTTTTAAATTTTGATCTTGCTCCTGACTTTCAGTTGAAAAAATTGTTGTTTAAAAAAAAATGTAATTCCTGACTGATTTTTTTTTTAATAGTGCTGGGGAAATCCGCCCCCCCCCCTTCATAGCAATGTCCCTTCCCCCATGAAAAGATCCTCCCACGTAACATCCGACCCCCCCCCCCCCCAAAGTACAAAAAAAATCCCCCCTGAGAACTTCTGTATACTTCCTAATAACCAATACTATATGTAAACATTGGGCAAATACTATATGTAAATATTGGCCTAGTTACCTTCCATTTTTTTCGGTCACTTCAAAAAGGGCACTAGAACTTTTAATTTCCATTTGAATGAGCCTCTCCCACGATATTCTAGGACCACTGGTTCGAACGATCACCCTGGAAAAAAACACACACACAAAAAAAAAAACAAAGACGCATCCGTGATCTTTCTTCTGGCAAAAAAAAAAAAAAATACAAAATTCCAAATTTCTGCAGATAAGAGCTTGAAACTTTTATAGTGGGGTTCTCTGATAAGCTGAATCTAATGGTGTAATTTTCATTGAAGTTCTATGACTTTTAGGGGGTTAATAATTTCTGTTCTATTTAAGCTTTAATGTCGCTCCTTACTTTCAGTTAAAAAAACTTGTTTTTTTTGTAAATTTCTGAACGTTTTTAAATTAATGCAGGTTTTGATTTTGGCTCACCGTACATGAATAATTAAAACGAAATTTTCATATTAATTTTACCTTTTTTGGCTAAATGGCTTTCTCGAAAGTTGTTAAATTTTATTTACGAACATTTAAATTAGTAATAAATATACGTAACTTACGAATTAACTTACGTAACGAACTTCTATATTCGTATATTTTTATTACGCATATTAAACTTTTAGCGTAAAGACCGATATATTGACTAGGGGGCGAACCAATCATAAACCTAATAGTTTCTGTTCGTTTTGAGTTTTGATGTTTGAAAAGTTTTTCAGTTCAAAACTTGTTTCTTTTTATCTAATTTCTGAACGTTTTTTTATTAGTACTCGGAAATCCGGGACCCCTTCATAGCAATGTCCCTTTCCTCATGGAAAGATCCTCCCACGTAATAAAAATTTAATTCTTTTGATGTATCTATTGGTATCAGAATTCCTTTTTTTAGAGTTTCCGTTACTATTGAGCCGGGTCGCTCCTTACTTACAGTTCGTTACCACGAACTGTTTGATTGTTTTCCTTGTCTTTAAAGATTTTGTTTATGTTAGCTTAGTTCCTTTTTTATCGTTGATAAAGGCTTCCGGACAAGAAGTCAAAATGTTCGCATTTCTTTATTATTTTAAAATGTGTTGCTTTTTTGTCCATTGCTTTGTTTAAAATATTATCCCCCTTTCAACAACATTTTTATTCGTTAAATTCCGTAATAGAAAGGCAGTGTAGTAACGTTGAAATTATTAAATAACTTTGAAACAATGATAATATTCTAGGCAACATAACAATCAAATTACCTTATTACTGTTCATCATCTTCTTTTTCTAACACAAATTTTTAGCTAGGGATCACTGGAGAAGGTGGCAAAGAACCTTGAGGGATAGCTGCTGTAGTTGTTCATAGCGTGGCCCTCGTAAATACCGAGCTAGCTTCAAGCTCACAGTCAATCCAGTGGCCCGCAGAATTTCTACAGTTTGGTGATTACTACAGCCTTCCAAACTCCTGCCATCAACCTGTAGGGTAAAAAAAGTATAACACATCTCAAAAACCATTGATGGCTCATGGGGGCGTCAACAATTGTTGATTTTTCGTTTGGTATTTCTTCTTTAGAGGGAAAGGTTCCAAAGCATAGCTTGCAGCTATGCTTTGCAGCTATCCACCCAATATAGCTTGCAGCTATATTGCAGCTATCCACCCTTATAGCTTGCAGCTATCCACCCAAGCTTGCAGCAATCAATAGCGATAAAAACCATAAATCGGAAATTAATTGTATTCATTTTCAGATTGTATTTTCAACTGGAATTGTGCCAATTAATTTGATAACCTCATTGGTAACCCCTCCTCCGAGGAAAATTACGCAATTTTTCATGCTAGTATTCTTTTTTGGGGTTACTTTTAACTTAGCGAACTTCACATATTTGTCGTCAAGAAAATCAGATTGTTTTGATATACATATTCTTAATGAAGTTTTTCTTTTTCTCTATAGTATTGATTACTATTGGCATAGTTTTTACACAAAAAAAAAAGTTTTTGTATTATCTTTTGCTCTTTTTAGTAATTTCTAAGACCAGTAGTTACATTTGGCGTTTTTTTTTACAGGGGAGGGCAGAGGAGGCACTTGCCCGGGCGCGGAAATTTTAGGGGTGCAAAATTTTCAATAAATAATCTACCATTCTCATTTGTTTTTTTTTTGAAAATTTATTCTTTATTCAAATAAAATAGAGGGTACAATCAATAAATAAAAATTATTAAAGAATAAAACAAATATTAATTAATCGATAAGTTGACAATATTTTTTTAACGGAGGGGGGGGGGGGGGGCTGCTCTTAATTTTGCCCCGGTCGCAAGAGATGTCAAAAAATATCACTGGGGGAATGTAGCAAGCCTTTCTCCCAACCTTGTAGCAACCGGAATCAGACTCTAGGCCCCGAATTGCCAAGCAGAGATCGATCAACTGTACCAGGATAAAATAAGCAAATCAATCCTATAATATGTAACCTGGTTAGGACAACTTTAATCTAACACTATTTCTAACCACTGGGGGTAATACATACAAACTAATACAGAGCAACTAGTAAAAGAGCGAGGCTTTCACCTAACAGCAGTTGGATGAAAGGCTTGCAACATTCCCCCAGTGGCATCTCTTGCACCCAGGGCAAAATCTTGAACCCCCCTCCCTGTTAATAAAATTATTTTCAACTTATCAATTAGTTAGTTATTTATTTTTTAATTCTTTGATGATGAATATCTAGTCATTTTTCATTTTTTAATTGTGCCAACTGAATCGGAAAACCAACTGATTCGATTGTAAAAAGTAATCACTGATTAATCACTGGCTCTGATTGCAAAGCTAAAGTAATAGATAATGAAGATAGGATAGAGTTATGAAGAGAGAGATAAAGAGGTAACCGAGATATGCGGTGGCAGGAAAGAGATTACATTATTAGATACTGCACAAAAGATGTGGTACTTGTATAGAATCCGATACACATGCGAGAATTGCATTGAAGATCAGACAGGCATTTTACCGGGTAATGCCTAGACGCTGTATAAACAAAGGGTTTCTCACTCTGAGAACTATACTAAAACTTTGTTTTTTTTTTTTTTTTTTTTGGGGGGGGGGGGTTTAGGGGGAATAAAAGGTGCCGCTGGGTTAGGTTAAGCATTGAATATATGCAATTCCCCCCCCACCCCCCCCCCCCCCCCCCCCCCCCCCCCCCCAATGTGCAAATATATAGCCCAAGTTTGTTTCTAAACCACTGTATTTTCATCCTATTTTGTTTTATTTCATTAGCATTAACGAAACTTCACTTCTTGCGTGTTTATCGGATTCTACTAAAGCTATTACGAACTTAAAAGTCTATAAGCAGTATAGACTAGTATACTGTATGTGATATACACATAATGACAATATAATAACACTCGCATAAAAATAACGATAAAAAAAAGAAATATAATTTCTTAAACCACATTGGCCTGACATAACATAAAGAAAGAAAAACGAGCGAAAATAGGATAATTAAAGGCCAAATGAAAATACTGAAAAAAACACCATAAAGCGAATATTTCGAGAGGACAAACGCCTCTCTTCTTCAGCGCGAAACGAAATAATGTATCCAAGGAAAGTGCCGAAGAAAAAAAAACAACAAAAACAAACGCGGAAAGTCAATGTGAAAAGAACCAAAAAACCAAAGAAAAAACCAAAAACTTAAAAGATGAACAAAACTCAATAAAAGCCAAAAATTATAAGAATTAAAACCAAATACCTAACAACCATAAAAGCGAGTTATTCGCCAAAATCTGTGATTTGCACAAAATCCAAAAAATTATGAACTGCTATCGACGGATACTAGCGAACAACTGAGAAATAAAAGAAAGGAAAACAATCATTCACTCAAAAACCAAACGAACCAGCAATTAAATAAAATGGAAAACTATGTCATCTGATTTCGGATTTTAATTATTGCATTTTTTTGCAGACACCCTTTGAGACCTAAGGGGTTGTTCACGTGTTTGATTATATGACTGGGAAAGTGGCTTAAGGTTTATTTCAGGGATTACTAAAGTATTGGATTCTCTTTTGAGAAAACCGAAATATGACTCGTTTATTCTAAAATAACCGGAATCTCTGTTTAAAGCTAGACCTAAATGTTGGTATTTATAAATTTCAACAGCTTCTCTGTAGTGCTGGACAATACCTTTGTCATGCGAAATTAGGCTAGCTTGATTAACAAAATATTATGGTCTAGTTTTTCAAAAATGTGCTCTGCAAGGGCAGAGTCAAAATTTTCTGTTTTTTTTTCGTTTTTTAAGTGTATTTTTAATTGAACTAGAGTGCTGAGTTAATCTATCCGTGAGTCGCTGATCAGTTCTTCCGATATACCAAAGACCACAAGAACAAGGGATTCTGTAGACACCAGAGTTTTGACCTATCGGGATAGGGTCTTTACCTTCATAAATTTGGGACCTGATAGTTTTTCTGGGTCTATAATAAGTGTAAATGTAATTTTTCTTAGATTTTTTGAAATGTGGTCTGAAACTCCTTTAAGGTATGGGAGACCAAGATAAACTGAATTGTCCCTTTGATTTGTGTTTTCTGTGTAACTATCCGATAATCTTTTAATGCGTTTTGCAATTACAGAATTTATTAAAACTAATTGGATAACCATTCCCAAATAAAATATCTCTAAGGTGGCTAAAGCCAAGAAGCGTGTTGAACAAACTTTCAATGCTCTATCAACTAGAGAAGTGATAACTCCTCTTTTCACTGCAGGAGAATGATTTAGAGGAATAATTTAAGTAACGGCATTATGTGTGTGTTTTCTATAGACACCAAACTCGAAACATGTATCATTTCGGTGCACCAGAACATCTAAGAAAGGAAGACGCCTCTCTACCTCTAATTCCCGAGTAAATTTAAGTTTTGGATCCAAGGAGTTGAGCAAGTGAAGAAAAAAACCCAGAGACTTGTCACCATGCTCCCACCTTGTCCTCTCGAAATATTCGCTTTGTTGTGTTTTTTCAGTATTTTCATTTGACCTTTAAAAACCCCATTTTTGCTCGTTTTTCTTTCTTTATGAAAAACAGTAATACTTGCAATAATAAACAATTACAACGACAAATGAATAAATAAATATAAATAAAAAGGAATCAATAAATAAAAAAAAACAGCAATACAGTAATATTGAACAAAATTATTTACTACTGCTATAAGAAACAACTCACTGCAGCATCAAGCCAACTGATGCCAACACTGCTATGCAAGTTCCTCCCTCCATCCCAATTCATTCAAAGCCTCTATCTTTACACCCTCCCAGGAAGTACTCATTTCCCTTAAATCTTCCCTTACGACATCTATCCCATCCCAAACAAGGACGACCCAAAACGAGGACGAGGACGGCCCTAGACGGCTGACCGACAATTTTTGGCAGTATGTTATCTTACTTCCGCAGAGTGTGTCCTAGCCATTTCATTCTTTCTCTCATTATAGCCCTAGAAAGTGGGATTTGAAACACATTTCTCGTACAGCCAACTTTTTGACATGCGGCCAGTCTGTCATATACCCAAAACAATCCGTAGGCGAATTCTCTGGAAAACATTTACCAAAATCTTCCTCTTTTTTTCAAGCACCCAAGCTTCAGAACAAGTTGCCTGTTATTCCAAGGAAATTAATGGTCCTGTGTCAATTCTAAATTCTTGGTCAACCTTCCTAAGACCATAGGCTGGGCGGCCTTGTTTGCCTCTCATTCCAGGCAATCTAATGGTCCTATGTCAAGTTTAAATTCTTGGTAAACCTGCCTGAGACTCTGGGCAGGCGCGCCTTTCCAAAAACTAGTCTAAAACCCCTATGCCTTCCAAGGCCAGAACAAAATTTGCACTTTACTGAAAAAATACAAATAAATGTGCATTGTCAGTTTAATATACATATACTGATATTTAGTAATCAAAATGTTAAAATTATTTGATTTATTAAAAATTATAAAAGTAAAAACATTTATATTTTTTTTAGTAAAGTGCAAATTTTTTTCTCGCCTTGGGAAGGCATAGGGGTTTTTGCGCCCAACGTATGTTAATTTCTGCTTGTTATGAGTTTGACTCGGTTATTTATTGTAATTTCTGTTCGTTTTGGGTTTCATTTATTTATCGATGCCGATTTGTGGTAGTTTCACGCTTGGTAGATTATTTGGTTTTATTTTGCTCATTTTTTGTTTAATGGAGTTCTTTAGTTTTCTTTGAAAAACTCATTTTGTGGAAAAAAATTTTTTTTAATTAGTTTCTGTTCGTTTTATATTGACATAGTCTTTTTCAGGGAAAAAAAGAAAGTAATACTTTAAATCTTTTCGTTTTTTAAGACTTTATAGTTTGGCCTGCTAATTTTATGCTGGAGAAAAATTTTCAGCAATTTTTAACAACATACACCCTTTTAAAAATATGGACACGAATAGTACTGTTTAATTTAGTTTCATACCTCCTCTAGTTGACCTGAAATGGAAAACTTGATAGCATTCTTTGATAGCTTGGATACACTTACGCTATTTTGATTTGGTTAAATTTTAAGAGCAGAAATGGGAGGGTTGGCGTGGGAGGGTGGCAGTGGAAGAGGGATTAGTTGCCCTCAAATCACTTTCCGACTAATAAAAAGGGCATCATCCCCTTTCTATTTTCAATCGAATGAGCCCTTTTCGAAGTTCCCGCGACAGCTCCTTCGATACGAAGTGCCCTGGTCTAAACAACAACAACAACAAAAAATAATACATTACACCCAATTCGATCTTTACTATAAAATGTCAAGCCTTCCAATCACTTTCGACTATTATAAAGGACACTAGGCCTTTCAATTTCAATCGAATGAGTCCTTTTTGGAAACGACAACGCTTTTTATAAACACCTTATATGCCCCCCCGGGCATAAATTACAACCCTTACCCTAAAGGTCTGTTAGGGTGGTTGTCATCCTCTAAGACCAAATTTCCAGAACTTTCAACTACGTTAAACAACATGGCTATCTCTAAATTTTGATTGGATATGTTTTTCGAAGTTTCTACGACAACTTCTTCGATACGAAGTGCCCTGCTCTAAAGGAAAAAAATTAATAAATAATACATTGTGCCAACATCTTTCTTATATGCCCCAAGGCATAACTTAAAACCCTTGCCCTGAGGGTTGTGGGGGAGTGTCCTCCTCTTTACTTAGTCCCGTTTCTTGTCTCGTTCTCGAGTGTCCCCGTTCTTTACTTAGGCAGCGCGATCGTGCTGCCTATGATTTATACAACAACTTTCTATATAACCTTATATGCCCCCAGGGCATAACTTACAATCCTTGCACTGAGGGCTCTGAGGGGGTTATCATCCTAAAAGACTTAATTTCCAGAACGTTTCAACTAAGTTGAACAAAATAGATATCTCAAAATTTTGATTGGATGTTTTTGGAAATTAGTGGGCATGAGAGGGGCGTTAGTCGCTATCCAATCACTTTCAACTATTAAAAAAGGCACTAGCCCTTTCAATTTCCAATTGAATCAGCCCTTTTGAAGTTTCTACGACAACGCTTTCAATAAAAACTTTATATACCCCAGGGCATAACTTGCAACCTTTTCCCTGAGGGCTGTGGGGGAGGGGTTGTCATCCTTAAAGACCTAATTCCCAAAACTTTTCAACTACATTGAATAAAATGGCTATCTAAACATTTTTATTGGATGTGTTAGGAAAAGGTGGGCGTCAGAGGGGGGTTAGTTGCCCTCAAATCACTTTCGACTATTAAAAAGGGCACTATCCCTTTGAATTTCAAATCGAATGAACCATTTTTCAAGTTCTTCCATTTTTCAAGTTTCTAAGATTTCAATAAAAGCCTTATATGCTCCTAGGGCATAACCTTATAATCCAGGCCCTGAGGGTTGTGGGGGAGAGTCCTCCTCAAAAATATATTTTCTACCTGGAATTTCAACTACGCTGAACAAAATAGCTATATCAAAATTTTTATTGGATGTGTTTGGAAGAATAATGGGGCGTGGGGGGGGGGCTAGTTGCCCTCCAATCACTTTCGACTATTAAAAAGGGCAATAGCCTTTTGAATTTTCAATCGAATGAGACTTCTTTGAAGTTTCCTACGACAACGCTTCCTATAAAAACCTTATATGCCCCCAGGGCATAACTTAAAACCCTTGCCCTGAGGGTTGTGGGTGAGTGTCCTCCTCAAAAACATATTTTCTATCTGGAAATCAACTACGCTGAACAAAATGGCTATCCCAAAATTTTGATTGGCTTTCGGCTATTAAAAAGTGTACTAGCACTTCGAATTTCCAAAAAAATAATTGAATGAGCCTGTTTTTGAAGTTTCTACGACAACGCCTTCTATAAAAACCTTATACACCCCCAGGGCATAACTTAAAACCTTGCCCTGAGGGTTGGTGGGGAGTATCCTCCTCAAAAATATATTTTCTATATGGAAGTCAACTACGCTGAACAAAATGGCTATCTCAAAATTTTGATTGGATGTGTTTGGGGGAATGATGGTCATGGGGGGGGGGGGTAGTTTCGACTGTTAAAAAAGGGCAATAGACTTTTGAATTTCAATCGAATGAGACTTCTTTGAAGTTCCTACAACAACGCCTTCTATAAAAACCTTATACGCCCCCAGGGTATAACTTAAAACCCTTGCCCTGAGGGTTGTGGGGGAGTGTCCTCCTCAAAAAACATTTTCTATCTGGAAATCAACTACACTGAACAAAATGGCTATCTCAAAATTTTGATTGGCTTTCGGCTATTGAAAAGTGTACTAGCACTTCAAAATTTCCAATTGAATGAGCCTGTTTTGAAGTTTCTACGACAACACCTTCTATAAAAACCTTATATGCCCCCAGGGCATAACTTAAAACCCTTGCTCTGAGGGTTGTGGGGGATTATCCTCCTCAAAAACATATTTTCTATCTGGAAATCAATTACGCTGAACAAAATGGCTATCTCAAAATTTGATTGGATGTGTTTGGGGGAATGATAGTCGTGGGGGGGGGGGCTAGTTGCCCTCCAATCACTTTCGACTATTAAAAAGGACCTAGCCCTCCAATTTCCAATCGAATGAGTTCTTTTCGAAGTTTCTACGACAACTCCTTCGATACAAGTGCCGACTGAAAAAAAAAAAAACAAAAAAAAAACGTTGTGCCCAAATCGTTCTTACTTAGGCGTTCTTTACTGCCTATGATCACCATGTATCTACGTCAAGTTCATATAATTTCTTCCCGTGCCTATTTATGAAATCCTGGTCTTCTCCCTTCCTGTTTTTTAGGAGAAATAAACTAAAGATTTTTATCTTTTTTATCCGCTTTTTAAAATTTTTACTAAGTAGTTTGAAGTTTTTTAATGCAATACCACTTTTCGCCAGTGTTTAAACGTTGAGCCATGAAAAAAAAATGATTAATATTAATTTTAGTTTAATTTTATTTATTACTTTATTTTAATCTAAACTAAGAATTTTAATAAATGGAAAAGGAAAAACATACATTTTTTCGATGTAAATTATCTAAATTTTTAGCTATTTTCATACACAGATGATCACAGTGACTAAAAAAAGATATAATCCGATATTGACTGAGTCATTGATCCGGTCCATCTTGAAAAAATTAAAAAAGTATATTTCATTAAAAGATATAATCACGATATTTGCGACTGCCAGATCATTTTATCGTCCCATTTCCTCGCATTTGAAAGATAAATTTTCGGTATATTTTCATTAAAAAAACCCTTTTTGGGTATTTTGTATTTTATAGGGAGGTTTAAATTGAATAAAGAACCTAGTTAGGAAGATAAAAGGATAGTATATTAGATATAATTCTGATAATGAATGATAAAGAATTTTAATAATTGGAAAAAAGGAAAATCTTACTTTTTTCGATGTAAATTACCTAAATTTTTAGCTAGTTTCATGCACAGATGATCAGAGTGACTACAAAAAAGATAAAAATTTATGAAATATTGACTGGGTCATTTACCCACCTCCTTCCTCAATTTCGAAAAAATATATTTTTAGGTTATATTCATTAAAAAATGTCATTTTGAGGTTCCGGGCTATTTTGTACTTTCTGGAGAGGTTTAAAATGAATAGAAAATCTATTTAGGGAGTTAGTAGAACAATATCTTAGACATGATTCTAATAACGAATGATAAAGAATTTAATAATTGAAAAAGAAAAACATACTTTTTTTCGGTGTAAATTTCTTCTGAAGTTGCAACAAGTAACAGAGCTATTTTTCTATGCAGTAGACATACTGTACTATGTCCTTGATCTTAAGATAATAACTGCAGAAATAGCTAATTCTTTAATTTCAATTTTAATAGCTCCTAGCTTATATCTCCCAAAAACGAACAATTTTGCCTTAGACAAATATGGGAATAAACAATCACGAAAAAACCCCTGCGTAAATGAATTCATTACAGCCAGTAAATTTTCAATTAATGAAGAAATTTTTCTCTGCATTTTAATAATTTGTCTGCATTTTTGCTGCTATTATTTTTCTTTCATTGTCTGATATTCTAATAAATGTTCTAATGGTCTGGTAAAAGTTTAGCTTAAAATTTTAAACAGAACAGATACAAATAGTTCAATTACCTCGACAATCTGATCATTGACCTGAATTTGCTGGGATTGGTCGCCAGCACTTCCAGGATTAATACTTTTCACAAAAAATTCCAGACAAAGACTAAAATTATTAGAGGGAATTGAGTATAAAATTTAAATGGAGCACTTTTCAGTACCTCAGCACTTACAGGACTAATACTTCTCATCAAACTCCACATAAAAGACTGAAATTATTAACGGAATATGGGATCATATTTTTTTTTCAGCACTGCCATTTTCAGAAAAAATGGAACTAAAATTTGTTGGCAACACTGCACTGCTTCGGCACCTCCAGTATTAATACTTCTCATAAAAATTCGACATAAAATCTATAAACTTATTAAGAGAAAATAGACCCACAAATTTTGCAGCACTCTCCAGCACTACAGCACTTAAAGGATTAATATTTTTTATGAAATTTTGAGACAAAGACTGCAAAGTCATTACGAGAGAATAGAACCAATTTTTATTTACATCACTCTCCATATTTAAGTTTTTACAGAAATTCTATACAAAGACTCTGAAACTACTGAGAGAGAATGGAATTACAAGTTTTGTTTCTCTCTTAAACAGGAGAACAAAGAAAACTAGGAGAGACGAAACAAGACGGGAAACTTCAAAGGGAAACTGAAATTTCCAACCAAGACTTTCGGAGAAGATAATTCTCAGATACCTCAAGAGCATGAATTTAATCTTGTGTACAGAATTTAACCCTCGCAAAATATGAATAGACATAAAATGCATACTTTTAGGTTACGTCAGAGTTCCTTCAGACTTCATAGGGTTGAAATTTTATTCAAGCGTTCAAATAGATTTTGAAAAAAAAAAAAAAGGGATAATTGTTTGAAAAAGCAAAAAAGAAAAAAGAGAAGGAAGGACTAAAGACACAGAGAACTTCACGGGGCTGAAAGTTTATTAAAGTGCTCAGATAGTTTAAAAAAAACGAATGACAATTGTTTGAAAAAAAGAAAAACAAATATAAAAAAAAAAAACAAGAAAAGCAAGATAAAAATGATACAGGAGACTTCATATATTTGAAAGCTTGGACAAATAGCTATTATTTGAAAGAAAGAAAAGAAAAAAAGACAAGGAGAGAAAACGGAAAGGAAATAGCCAAAAAAGAGACTACTCTAGTCTCTCTTTCGGAAGACCGGTATTATCTCTTTCTGTAGAAGAAAAAAAAATGGATGAAGGGGAAGAGGAACATTGAAAAATAGAATAGACGAATCACCTAGAGATTGCTGGAACAATTGCAATAATGTCAAAAATTTCAAAGGAAGGCACAACCCAGATATTATTACTGAGAATGTAACAGGTAGTTATAATCATTCTGTTTTTTTTTTTGTTCTTGTTTTTTTTTCTAACAGAAGTTACCGACTGGCTGGTTATTTTTAGCGAATGATTTAATCAACGAGACCGATATTTCGGTCATATTACCCCAAAATCATATCATTTAAAAACACAAACAATTTTACGAGGTTGGTCCTTTTAAAGAATAGCCGAATAAACTCCCGAATAACTTGTCCTAGTTGTCCAGTTTTTCAGTTTTCAGTTTTTCAGTATATTGCTTTATATTCCTGCATAAAAGTCAGAATAAGTATAGCATGACTAAAGTAACATTTAAAAATACCAATTAAAAAAGAAAGAAGGAAAAATCTACAAACCCTTTTCACACACATAACCAGCTATTGTTATTCCTAGTCCTTGAGAGTCTTTCTGGAGTCGAAAAAAAACAAAATTATTCACTTATTTTGAAAATAGTTTTTCAAAAATAGAAAGAGACACTTCAGGTTTAACCTGTAAAAAACATCCATAATTATCATTTCTGGTAGGAATTTCTAAGGACCTCAACGACAAAAAAAGGCAAAGCAGTGGATCCTTATCTTTCTTTAGCTTTTTTAAAAATAGGTTTTCAGGAGAAGAATTAATTTTTTTTTTTGTTTATGATGAATTATTAATATTATCTTATCTGTTTTATCATGTAAAAAAGGATTTTTTGCTAGTTTTGGGATAATAATTTAATTAGTTTCAAAAGAACAATCAATAAATAAATAAAAAAATTAAGATTATGCAAGAAAACACCAATAGCGTTTGTGTGGTTACCCTAAAACCAAATCAAAACCGTTTAAAACGTATTAATAAAAACTGAAAATTCTTATGTTTAGCCTCTAACTAATAGCTTAGAAAAAGTATTCAATTTAGAATTAGTTTTCCTTTCCCCGACAGGTCGTGAAAAGATCAGATACATTTAAACCAAAGACTAACAAAAAAAAATCAATAAATACAATCACAAAGCTCTACAAAGACTCCAGGTGCCTATAAAGGAGGGAGATCATGACACAAAAAACATTTATATTAAAACTCTTAGAACATACAACTATCAAATATTTAAGTACATACTATCTAAAAATACTTCATCATAAAAGAAAAGACAGAAGGGGAGGGAGAGAGAGTGAGAGAGAGAGAGAGAGAGAGAGAAAGAGAGAGAATTTTCAAAATTATGTTTTTGTTAAAATAAAGTAGAGAACGCAGCTAATAAATGAAAGTGTCTAATAAATTGTACAATTAATTAGTAAAATTAAACAATAATTAAATAATAATTATTATTAAATTAAGATAATACAATGAAAAAATAAATTATTAATTAGTTTAATAAATTATTTATAAATTATTAATAAATTAGTTTTTTGAATGAAATCTTTTAAGCGAGTAAAAGGAATGACACTATTTTGAATTACAACAATTTTCCAAGTGCACTGTTTCTCTGTGCCTCAGCCGCAGATTCAATAGGTTTATCTAGAAGTAATTCGAATTATTGGTAGGTCTATGAATTATTTTTGAATAACTATGAATTATCCATAGAAACTATATAGAATTATTACGTAAAATTATTCTATATAACTGTATTTCGCTTATTATTATTATGGTATATATATTTTTTATTGCTATTCTATTATTTCTTTCTTATCTTTTCATTCACTTATTCTATTATTATAATAGATATAATAGATAGTCAATTGCGCTAATATTATTATATAAATTAACATATACTACACAATAATATATTATTCTACATAAAGATTGTATATAATTATTAGTTATTATAGAAACTATCAATGAATATCTGAAAACAGTGCTTTCTATCTTGACTTTTAGTATACACTCAGAAAGGAGACATTCTAGGTCTACTAGGATAAAAAGACCAAGAACTAGACCTATTTTCTACTAGAATAACACAAGATTTCCGAGGAATGACAAAGAGAAAAGGGATGAAAGAGGAAACAAAAAATAAGGGCCCGTTGCCAATGTTTCATATCTATTCTATCTAGGTACCAATCGTCGACTACTGGTCAAAACTGTTGCCAACCAATCATATGACCAAAACTCCACACGTTTACAAAAAAGTTCAGCGCCATTAGTTCAAAGCTCTTTGCCGCAAAAATAGAAGAATATATGACAGAAAGAAGGAAAGGAAGAAAGAAAGAAAAAGAGAGAGTAAACCCGTTGTTTGACCTTTCGGCCATAAATAAACTATGATAACTGTTATATAATAATACAGTGCTATTACCAAGACCGAAAATTCCAAAAACCAAATTTATTTCACTGAAACTGTTTTTCCTATGCTGCGCTGCTTAATATACAAAAATTTTACTCTCTATAACATTTGCTTGAAAGCTTGATTAATTAAAAAGTAAAGAAAATTGGCTCGAACCTGCCACCAAAATGCCACTAAATTATTGCCACTAAAATTATGAAACGAACGAAAACAATTGAGAATTCTTTTTTAACCTGTGCCCTCTCAACCCCCCCCCCCTAAAAAAATGCTAATGACCGTATTGGCAACTATGGCCAACGTGCAGGGGTGTCGATTAAGAAGATGGACCAGGGGCAATAACACCCTAGATTTGCTTTCCCCCTTCTAGACTTTGAAAGATCCATTTTTTGTATTTTCAGTGAAAACACCTTTTTTTTTTTAGCTATTTTAATTGAAAAAAAAAAAAAAAAAACTGATAAAAACATAAAAATTTCCCTCTCTAGATTTAGAAAAATACATTATGCCTCTTTCCAGATTTCTGTGAATTGGCGCCCCTGCCAACCTGGCCAAACTTCTCCTATTATAGCCAGGACAATCACACCTAGCATTCAAATAACTAATAGTGAATTGGGTCATAAATCATTAATTGTATTAGACATAGGGAGAAAACGACAGGAGAGATATATTCGAATGATTCTACCTCCCTAGAAAACAAATCACTAAGACATTCTTAATTAAAAATGTTTAAAATTCATATAGGCTTATTCTGTAGACTCAATATATTTCAATCTTTAAACAGATATTAAGAATAAAAAATAAAAGAAAAAAGCAGAATTAGGCCAGCGTTTTATCCTGACTAAATTAAAAAAACAAGTTTTTTTCAACTGTTTTATAGCTTAAAAAACAGAATTGTCAGAAAGAGTCAAACTTTAGCGTAAAGAGCGAGGCATTGAGGAGAGGACAGCCCCTTTCATATACGGAGTAATTTCGGTTCGTTTTTAACTTTAATGTCACTCCTTACTTTCAGTTACAAAACTAGCTCTTATGAAAGTACTAAAAAACTTTAGCGTAAAGAGCTAGGTATTGACTAGGGGGCGAACCCAATCACATACGTAATAGTTTCTGTTCGTTTTAAGTTTTTCAGTTGAAAAGTTTTCACTTGAAAACTTGTTTTTTTTTATTTAATTTCTGATGTTTTTTTTAAATCATGCTGGGAAATCCGGCGCCCCCTTAATAGCAATCCCCCTTCCCCCCTGAAAACTTCCTCCATGGAAAGATTCCTCTCACATAACTCCCGATCCACCCGCCCCCCCTCAACTACCAGAAAAAATTCCCCCTGAAAACGTCTGTCTACTAGTAGATTGTCACATTACACTTTGCTTGGTCCCCAAGGAATCACTGAAGCGTATCAAAGCTGAATGAACTTTATGTATTCATACAGCTTTGAAAAAAAGTGATGTTAATGTTTATTGGTCTAACTTTGTCAAAATCAACCACGGCACCTTATTAAGGAACTGGAGTTCAGAACCTTGTTTCCAAAGAACCGGGAATTCGCCTGTTTTTGTGATCTTGTTGAAAATCTCTACGAGGGGATCTGAGATTTTATCGGAGAAAGCTTTTACGAGTGCGATCGGAATATCTACGGGGCAGATACTGGTTCTTTTTAAATTTTTGGATTTTATTTGTAATCTAAGATTTTGTGATTATTGGTAAATTATCTTCAGAGGTTTGGGAGGATATTCTTTCCGGATTCAGGGGAAGGTAACGTCTGGAAATCAACCTAAGGTGGCAGTAAGTCGTTTGCGGTTTTTATAGGAGGCTCATTTAGGTTAAAGTTTAGTTGCTTAGGTTCTTTGCCACAAATAAGTTTTATTTCCTCATACCATTTTTTTTGGATTGGTACTGCATAAGTGATTTATTTTGTTTTTTTTGTAGAAATTTTATGCAGCCCTACGGAGTTGCTTCTTTAAAATTTTCTTTAATTTGTTGACCTCTAGAATTTTTCTTTAAGGCATTTAATTTGTTTCCAGAATTATTTTTTTAAGCTTATGATTGAAGAACGGCTTGTCGGTGGAACACCTCTCGGTCTTTTTTTACCGGGAATGATCCAATGCAGTGTTTAGTCAGGAGTCCATGGAGCCGTAAGACTTTGTCATTAACATCTTCTGCATTTATAATTTCGCTCCAAGTTTCGCTTGTTATCCTATTTCCGAATTCCAATAAGCCTTTATCTGTTACTGGTCTGGAGCAAACTTCGGTAACCTTATTATTCTGTTTGGTTTAATTATGTAAGGTTTATTAAAGTTTAGTGTCACCGATCAAAGGGGCTGTGAGGCTAAAAAGATTTTGCTAGATTTTCGAAAAAGGGGGGAAACATCCCCTAAAAATTAAAAAGAATCTCGATGAAAAAAATAGCAAATAGCATCAAATTAGGGCACCCGAGAACCTTGATCTAGAGGTTTCAAGCTCCTATCTGAAAAACTTTGGAATTTTACGTTTTTTGTCAGAAGAAAGACCACAGATCCGTATTTATAAGCGGAACACCGGTTTAAACACCAGCAGGAAACAAATCCAAATCTCCATAGACTTCATTACCGCTCTTGATTCGGTCCATCGTGATGCAATATGGGAAGCAATGAGAGGGGACGGTGTACCTGAGAAGATCATCAATCTGCTCAAGGCATACTAAGCTGGAACAAAGGCCCGGGTAAGAGTCCATAGCGATCTTTCAGATCTGGTCCTGATCGAAGAGGGTGTACGTCAAGACTGTGTCCTTTCACCAACTTTATTTAACTTCGTCATCGATTGGATCCTCAGGGTCCTGGACAAGTATAAAGGTGTTGCAGTGAGCCTGTCCTATTCCGTCTCATAACTTGACTGTACTGACGATGTGGACATGCTTGCTTAATCCGTTGCCGAAGCCCAGGCTATGATAAATGACGTGGCAGTCAAGGCACTCTCGACTGGTCTTCAAATAAGCCTACCAAAAACAAAAATCTATGCGAACAGATGAGATGGAAGAAGCCCATGTGACCCTAAATGGTAATCAAATAGAGGATGTCCAGTCGTTCAATACCTCGGATCGATGGTAAATCCTGCCGGCGAAACCATCAGAAGAAATCTGGAGCCGCATATCGTCAGCCTGGAGTGTCTTCCTTCAACTACGGAAGTATCTCTGGAGCGGAGCGAAATATCACCGCGCACAAAGCTCCGAGTGTATGAAGCTATGGTTCTCTCTGTCCTCCTCTATGGATGTGAAACGTGGTCACTTGAAGCAGCCAAATCGTTGAGCTTGAATATATTCAACCACAAATGCCTGTGCTATATCCTGGGCATCTGCCTCTCAGATAAAATCTCGAACGACAAAGTCAGGAGAAGATGTGGGGATAGCCCACTTGTCTCCGACATTGTTAAGCAGAGGAGACCATATAAGCAAAAAATGCTTCAAATGTCTACCACTACCGGCATGGAAGAAGAGGGCAGGAGGCCAAAAGAAGACGTGGCTAGCAACATTCAATTCTGATCTGGAGCCAATCGGAGGATTCCGAAAATACGGCCGTCATTGGGATCGCCAGTTGCTGGAAATTGTGGAGCCTGCCACCCTCGAACGAAACCTATGGGAGGAGACATGTCGTCATCTGCTGGGCACCACGATGAGCCAGGATGCGGCTTGAACGTGCAACAAGTACAAGTAATAATCACTTGAGATTTCCCGTAAAGTGTTTTAAAGGCGCGAAGCCTTTAAAATGACAATTCCAAAGAAAACAAGATCTCTAAATGCAGCTTTCCTTATGTCTTCAATAAACATGATTTGAGGACCCTTCACTCTCCTGCGTGATGGATCTAGATCTATGATAATAGCGTGCAGACTAGGCCAATGCAAGTTTGAAAGTCAATGCAAGACTCATGAACAAGGTGAAGATGGTATTTGAATTTGATATTCAGAACGTGCCTTAGCCATCTCAATATTTCCCTCATTATAGCCCTAGAGCGGGATTGAGCCACACTTTCTGTAGAGCCTACTGTTTTAAATACGGTCGGTCACTCGGTACCCAAACAATCCGTACACAATTTCTCCTGAAAACATCTGGCAAATCTTCGTCCGTTATTAGGAGCGCCCATGCTTCAGAACCTTAATTGACCAGTGTCATCACAGTAGCTTCCAACATTCTAATCTTGGTTCGTAGGACTTATCTTCCTGTTCTTTCAAATTTTTTTCAATTGTGAAAAAAAACCCCTGATCCTCGGCTATTCTACTTTTAATATTATTTCTATATAGTATTATTCTATTATTAAAAATAGTATTCTATTTATACTATGCTTAAATCATCAGCATAACAGGAAAGCTTTTCTTCCCCATTTGACTCCGTATTCTTCCATTACCTTTCCTGAGTTCCTTAAAAGAAAGTCCATCAAAATGATACATATATAGGGGGAAGAACACAACCCTGCTTAACTCCTGATTTAATACGACACCAGCTACTAACCTCATTTTCTACCTTAAGTAGAGCAGAGTTATTCTTGTACATAGCACTTATCACTTTAATGTATTTGTCTGATATACCATACTAGAATAAAACCTCCGCTAAGCTCTTCAATTAACAGAATCGACCACTTGCTCCTAATCTATAAAATTGAGGACTAAAGGTGTTTGATAACTCAGTAGCTTCTCAATTATTGGCCTAAGAGTGAAAATTTGGTCGACACAACCTCTATCCTTCCTAATACCGCACTGTTCTCCTCTTATAACTTTGTCCGCAGCATCTCTTAGTCTAAAAAGTATCATATTATTAAGTAATTTGCCTACTAAGTTAATATTTTAATACTTTCTCCACTTTCTTTACATTCCTATAATTCTTATATGATCTATCACTCAGATAATTTTTGTACAATCTTCTTCTCCTCTATACTAAACATAACGCCTTTTCATTAACATTTCTAGCTGCGTTCCTAACTTTCTTCTGCAAGACATCAACAGCAACTTTCACAAATTATTTTTCCTAGAATTTTTCCATCCGTCTTCTACATTATCAAATTTTAAACTCTCCAGTTTAGTGTTAAACTGTTCCTAGATAGTTTCTCTCAAATTCTCATCATGGAGTCTACCAACGTCACAAACTTCAGGGGAAGTAGTTACAGTTCCAAAATGTTAGCTTTAAATTAACCCTAGACATTACTAGATGGTGATTTTTACTTTTAACATCAATAACAGCACTCCTATATACCCTAGTATCTTATATTGATCCGACCAGTCTTCAGTTTACAATAACATAATCAATAAGGTTAGCTGCCTTACCATCATGTGAAAAACCATGTTAACTATGTACCATTTAATGACCAAATACTGAACTGATTATAACTGGATTGTAATATCTACAAAATTGCAGCAGTCTACAGACACTGCTGTTTTCTTTTCCTACACCAAGTTTATCTAGGCTAGGATACCATCTATCCCTATTTCTACAAAACTGGACGTTAAAATCTCTAAATAAAAACACCCTATTTCTGCCTGGGATCCAGTCTCTTTATTCCCGTAATTATGAGAAAATTTCATCAGAGTCCCTACTATCCCGTCAGTCGTTCTACAGGGGCATTTACTACTATAAGTGATACCTTGCATCTTTTAGTCATAAAATGGGCGATTAGTATTCTATTATTAATACCCTCCCAGCCTAAAAAAAAACTTAGCAGCTTTCTTATAAGTCATGAGCCTACTCCCGGTTTATTTATCCTTCCCTTCCTGCCTTGGTAAATAAACTCTAAATCAACTAATTTCATGCTTCCTAGCCCTGGGATGTGAGTTTCTGAAACTCCTAATAAGTCCAGCTTTAAAAGTCGGAATTTGTCAATCAAAATGTCGATACGATAGTCATTTTTTAACATTGCAACATTCCTAGTTGCAATTATATCTTTAAATCGTTGAAATTATTTTGGAATTATGAAAAGTAATAGTCCCGGGTACCAGTGCAGAATGGGGACCAACATAACTTCTCAAGTCTACACGGAAGCGCTTGGATTCTTGGAAGCTATTGGATTCTAACATCATCAGCTTGTCTTGCATTATAGCAATGAATAACATTACCTGAGACAAATATATAAGCAAAACATAATCCAATATTATTATTCTAAATTTGATACATTAACTTACAGCACAGAGGATAAATAAACCACATAATGGCACAATTTAAATCTGTTCATAAACTGTCCTACTACCATGTTCATTTTCTAAAATCTGTATAACATTATTCTGAAATACTGGAAGAGACTGGAGAGAATTCTTCCAGACGAATAAGAAGAATTCTTATTCGTTTTGAGCTCGACTTGAAAATTCAATTTTATTTTTACTGGTTTTAAGATTTATTTATTCATCTATGTTAGTACCTGCTATCTCTATGTTTTCTGTGATTGTTTACTTTAATTTCTGTTTGTTTTTGGTTTCATTTATTATTTAATTGTAAATTTTGGTCGTTTTGAGCTTGAATTATAATAGAAATTTATTTCTGCTGGGCTTAAGTTTAATATGGCAATTCACTTTTCTTTATAAAATTTCTTTTTTCGATTTTTTTTTTTAACTATCTGCTTGTATTTGATTGCCAAGGCTTTAGTTTTGGTTTATAGTATGAATATTTCTCCTGTTTTTTTCATGTCTCTGATGTAAGAATTAAAATATCTACTTCTATTTTAATAGTTCTAATCAGTAACTTTTATCTATTCCAACACCCCCTCAACATTCCCTGAAAGTTTCATTTAAATGTCATTAGCCACTCCTGGGATATTTCATAATGCAACAAAACTTGACACATTGAATTGACTCACAGGCCTTGCATCTTGACCAGCAGCAGGAAACAGAGGACGAGGTTCTCCTTGTGGCAATGGGACACCATGTCTCATTGGTAATGGATTCCTGGCAATTGTTCCTTATATTCCTTGAGGTATATACGGATACATCGTGTTCATCATCCCTGGCACTACTCCTCGTGGTTGACCAGTTCTAGATACAAATTTTGGAAAGGGCTCTTCTTCGTCTTCAGAATCACTTCCTGCAGCACCTCTGCTACCTATTAGGAAAAATAAATAATAAATTCGTTCAGTAACGACAAGAATATTAAAGTTAAAGTACATCTCGACTGTCCACAGAACTGGTTGGATGGCAACCGTCCATTAGCAAACATTACAGATTATTCAAAATGGAACACAACAGCAAATGATAAAAACAAAAATACTTTTAACATGCTATATTTGCCAATAAAATATTAGATTACTATTATTATTATTGCATTATTACCATTTTCATTTCTGTATTCTTGGTTTCTTTTGCTTATTCTTTTTAAAAATCTACTTGTTGGGTTAACTAGTGAAGTAGGATACAATGAAATGATTTTCTCTTTCTATTTGCGTTGAACATAATTTGCACTTTACTGAAAAAAAATACAAATGAATATGCATTGTCAGTTTAATATACATATACTGATATTTAGTGATCAAAATGTTATTATTATTTGATTTATTAAAGTTATAAAAGTAAAAACATTGATGTTTTTTCTGTAAGATGCAAATTATGTTCTGGCCTTGGGAATCAGTCATAGGGGTTTTGAGCCCTACTCATGTTAATTTCTGCTCGTTATGAGTTTGACTCGGTTATCTATTGTAATTTTTTTTTCGTTTTTGGGTTTCATTTATTTATCGATGCTGATTTGTGGTAGTTTCACGCTTGGTAAGTTATTTGATTTTATTTTTGCTCATTTTTTGTTTTAATGAAGTTCTTTACTTTTCTTTAAAAAAAACATGTTTTGTGAAAAAGATTTTTAATTAATAAAACGAAAGAAGCAAAAGACTAGCGAAACAAATCACTATACAAAACCTACTAAGCCTAGTCTATAGTCACGACTTTACTAAAAATTAGCATCAAATATTATCACTATATTATTGTACTACTACTACTACCTACTCACTGCAGCAAAAAAACCGCCCGAGGACAAAACAGCTACACCCGCTCCTCCATGCCAATCTATTAAAAGCCTTCCTCTTTATATCATCCCAAGAAGTTCCCACTTCTCTTAAATCTTCCCTTACGAAATCCCCCCACCTGAATTGTATTCCAGAAATGTGTCCTTCGTTCCCTTTTCGTTGGTCGGCTAATTGCCACAGAGAGAAGACAAAAATAGATCATAGGCATCGCAATCGCACTAACTAGGTAAAGAACGATGTTGGCACATAATGTATTATATTATTTATTTTTTTTTTTTTTTTTTCTTTACACCAGGGCACTTCGTATCGAAGTTGTCGTAGAAACTTCGGAAAGGGCTCATTCGATTGGAAATGGGAGTGGCTTGTGCCCTTTTGAATAGTCGACAGTGGTTGGAAGGCAACTAACACCCCTTCCAAGCCCACCATTTCTCCAAAACATCCAATCAAAATTTTGAGATAGCCATTTTGTTCAGCATAGTTGATTTCCAGATAGAAATTATGTTTTGAGGAGAATAATCCCTTAAAACCCACAGGGCAAGGGTTGTAAGTTAAGCCCTAGGGGCAAATAAGATATCTACAGAAAGCGTTGTCGTAGAAACTTCAAAAAAGGCTCATTCGATTGGATATTCAAAGGGCTAGTGCCCTTTTTAATATTCGAAAGTGATTGGAGGGCAACTAATCCCCCTCTCATGCCAACCTTTTCCCCAAACACATCCAAATCAAAATTTTGAGATAACCATTTTGTTCAACGCAGTTGAAAGTTCTGGAAATTAGGTCTTTGAGGATGACAACCTTCCCCCCAAACAGCCTCCGGGCAAAAGGTTGTAAGTTATGCCCTGGGGAATATAAGGTTTTTATAGAAAAACGTTGTCGTAGAAACTTCAAAAAGGGCTCATTCGATTGGAAATTGAAACGGCTAGTGCCCTTTTTAGTAGTCAGAAATGATTGGAAGGCAACTAACCCCCCTCTCACGCCCACCTTTTCCCAAACACATTCATTGTTCAAAGTCGTTGAAAGGTCCGGAGATTATATCTTTGAGGATGACACTCCCCCCACGGCCCTCAGAGTAAGGTTGCAAGTTATGCCCTGGGGGGGCATATAAGGTTTTTCTATTTTTTTTTTTTTTTTTTTGTTTTTATGTTTTTTTTTTTTTTTTTTTTTTTTTAAAAAGTGTTGTTGTAAGAAACTTCAAAAAAGAGCTCATTCGATGGAAATTGAAACAGCCAGTGCCCTTTTTAATAGTCAGAAGTAATTAAAGGGCAAATAACTCCCTCTCACACCCACCATTCCCCCAAACTCATCGACATCAAAATTTCGAGATAGCAATTTTTCTTCAAAGTAGTTGAAAGTTCTGGAAATTCGGTCTTTGAGGATGACGACCCCTCCCCAGCCCTCAGGGCAAGGGTTGTAAGTTATGCCCTGGGGGAATACAAGGTTTTTTACTGAAAGCGTTGTCGTAGAAACTTCAAAAGGGCTCATTCTATTGGAAATTGAAAGGGCTAGTGCCCTTTTTAATAGTCGAATGTGATTAGAGGGCAACTAGTCAGTAAAGTAAAGAACTAGAAAAGTAAGAACTCCATTAAACCAAAAATGAGCAAAAATAAAATCAAATAATCTACCAAGCGTGAAACAATCAAAAATCAGCATCAATAAATAAATGAAAACCCAAAACGAACAGAAATTATAATAAATAACCAAGTCAAACTCAAAACGAGCAGAAATTAACACGAGTAGCGCTCAAAACCCTATGCCTTCTCAAGGCCAGAACATAATTTGCACTTTACTGAAAAAAATATAAATGAATGTGCATTGTCAGTTTAATATACATATAGTCATATTTAGCAATCAAAAAAAATGTTAATATTATTTGAGTCATTAAAGTTATAAAAGTAAAAAACATTTATACTTTTTCAGGGGACTTCCTGGGAAAATGGGAACTTCCTGGGAAGATGTATAGAGGGAGGCTTTTAATAGATTGGGATGGAGGAGGAGCGTGCGTAGCTGTGCTGGCATTAGGCGGTCTGATACTGCGTGGTGAATTGTTGTAGTAGTAGTAGTTTCAATAATTTTAAATTTTCTTCTTTAAATTTGTTTTTAAACGGAAAGATAGTATGTTTGAAAAAATTATATAGGATAAAAGTCACCCTTAGTAATCAAATTTATGGGTCTAATGATTCTAGTGATATCGGAAAGGATGAAGTTTCTAGGCAGACTACTAACATTTTATTTGACTGTCGGCGAAGTTTTGATAAATTGAAGTAATTCAATCTATTGATATCCGAACCTTGCATGCTAATTTCAAAAAAAGTATGGTCGAAATAAAATCTTCCTTAAATACTAACACATTGAGAATTGGGATTTCCAGGTAAAATTAAAAAAATTATTCCCAAAAATTATTCCCAGGTTAACTTTCAAAAATCTGGAAAAACTACAAACATTCCATAGATCTCAACTAGATTATCAGTTTTTTGCTTCTTGTCACAAAATTTTGCAAATTTCAGGAATATCTTTCTATATTTGATTATTATCATATGGGAAATATTTCACGTTACCAAGCTACAGACCGCATACACTGAAGGGATGCAAGGACCTTAGTGCTCAAGAAGCATTGTTAATCTGATACAGCTACAAACCACCGATCACAATAGAAGAAAGTAAAAGAACAAAGTAGCATTGTAGCTCTAAAACCCAAATGGCGCAACAACTAGCTTTAAACGTAGTGGATTATACAATAGAGACATTAAAAATCCAACAAAAAGCGAGGAAGCAAATAATTGAAAACTCATACCAGAGGGACTTCCCAGTCCTTGGATTCCTTCTTTTGACTGTAGATCTGTCTTTGGGCTGGCCGTTGAAACATGAACAGCCACTCCTTTGATTATATGATCTTCACCACACAAAAGAATTAGCTACTTCTGGGTCAGCAAAAGTCACGAAAGCAAAGGCTCTAAAAGGACGTGGAATAAACACATCAGATACTTCACCAAATGTTGAAAAATAATGTCTAATTTCATCAGGTGTCATGTTCATCAGGTGCATCGGCCAACAAAAAAACCTTGCATGGTACTGAGGATTCTCCTGCCTATGGATAATTAAAGAAATGAGTGATATTTCTAATATATGTAACAAGACAAGTATAAAGAGACGGGGAATACTTGCCCATCTACTCCAACACTGCAACTTTTTACCCTTTCCAATCAAAATACAACACAGTTTTTTTTTTTAGAAAAACTTTATTGTCACTGAAAGTAACTAACTTGGATTCTGTTTTGACGCAAACTGCCAAATGATTCAATGCAATTTTTTAAATACCAAAAAGAAAAGAAAGACAGGGAGAGAGAGGAAAGAGAAAAGGAGAGAGAGAGAGAGAGAGAGAGAGAGAAGAGAGAGAGAGAGAGAGAGAGAGAGAGAGAGAGAGAGAGAGAGAGAGAGAGAGAGGAGAAGAATAGAGGAGAGAGAGTGGACGAGAGAGAGAGAGAGAGAGAGATACAGAGGAGAGGGAAAGAGTAGCAGAAGGATGTAGATCACTTTATGTCTCTAATAATGTAGATTATGAATCCTTGCATGATCCCACACCAAAAAGGTGCAACACTCCTGCCTTTTCCCGAGGAAAGAGTAAACAAACAAAGCTGATTCGTTTGGAGGTTGCTACTTTCAACGAGAATCAATATATACAAGCCTACCATATGCCGAGTGCTGGGGCTCAGCTTCTAAATCGGCAACATAGTTTGTCAAATCGGGCAACATTGTCCTTAACTGGCATACTGAAATTTCTGGGCACTAAAATGATCTAAACAGGTCACAAGTTTAGAACGGATTTGTGTTTTTTTCCCATGGTGGTTGTATTGGGCATATGATGACGCCATGACATCAAGAAGATGCTCACATTGTCTGCGGTTACAAGAAAAGTGACAATAAGAGACATATAGATGTTGCATAGCCATGATGGTGCCTGGCCTAAAAATTGGGCTAACACACAAGAAACTTGAGTAAATGCACCAAATATAATGAGTATTTTCAGCACTTTCAAAATGCTTAGAGGACATTAACAATTGCTCAAAATGAACAAACTGGACCAAGTCAATTGGAAATGAAAATTCACGATGGGTTGAAAATGAACAACCTAGACCATATACTATGAAAACATCAATCCAAGCAGCTAAGGCAAAGGGCGTTGAAAACTATTTGAAGTAAACAAAAATAAAATTGAAAAAGTTCTGGTAAAAATACTTGCAAAAACAACAGTTACAATGAGTCAAAATGAAAGTGAAGGACAAAGAAATCTAGGATTGAAAGATAAGGACAGGGAAATTAAAACAAGTCAAAAACACAGGTGAAGAACAAAAATATAAGGTTGCTGAAAAATATTTAAAGTAATGATAAACAAAATTGAGGAACAAAAAAAACATGAAATTAAAAAATAAGCAGAAGCTACAATGATAACAAGGGAAAACCAAAAGTGAAAAGAACAAAAACAAAATATGACTATAAGACATGCAACAACGAGAATCAAAAACGAATCGAAAATGAAAGTAATGAGCAAAGAAATATATTATTAGAAGGTTTGACCAGGGGGAATCAGAAAATGAAAGTGAAGAACAAAGAATTGTGTGGATAGCTGACACAAGAAAGCGAGTATCAGAAGATGTCAAAAATGAAATTGAAGAACAAAGAATTGTGATGTTAGTAGACACGTGAGAACGAGTCTAAAATGAAAGTGAACAAGAAAGTGATACTACATTAGAATAATAGCGGCATCACAATCTTTGAAACTAATAGACTGTGCCGCAAAACCCAGCACAAACATACAAAGATGCCACAAAAAAGGCAAGTTTTAATTTCAGTCATTGGGACATATCAACGTTGTATGATTTCACTGTGGCGCCCACTATTTCCCTGTAGAAAAAGTAGCCAACAAAGGTGATTTATTTGGACATTGTTGCTTGCTTGGTCAAATTCTATTACCACCTTCAAAATTTTCAAATTATCTGGTTTGACTTGTTCTAGGAAGTCACTAGCTCTCTGACGAGCTCCACAAACTTATGCAGAACTTTAACTCATGTTTTAATTTAGCTTTCATTCAGCGTGAGCGGTGATCAAAACCATTAATTGTCGTAATGTTTTCAGCTTCAACATAGTTTATCAGAAAATCAATCCAGCACAGCATCCATCACATACCCCCGAATGTGATTTTGGACCACCTTCATATGGCTAAAGGTACTTTTTAGACACCGACAAGGCTCTTAGAACCCAAAAAACGACTTGCAAACCTTTTAAACTATTGGATCTCTCGTAATTTAATGGACCTGGAAGAAATATTGTGCAATATAAACAACTATGTCAAAGGTTACAGGAAAATTCGAGAAGTCGAAGATGATGTAATCAACCTCCTGCTTCATTGGGGCAAGAGCCTTGGATACAAGACAAGTGACAATGAGAATCAATATATAGAAACCCGTCGGTAGCTGTTCTCAGGATAGGCGGTAAAGCCACTGTTTCTCTATATACTGAATTTGAGTTTTACAAGATATTTAATTACAGGGAGCGCAATAGCGCTGCCTAAATAAAGAACAATGTTGGCACAATGATTTTTTTTTTCTTAGTCTTAGACCAGGACACTTTGTATCGAAGGAGTTGTCGTAGAAACTTTGAAAAGGGCTCATTTGATTGGAAATTGGAGTGGCTTGTGCCCTTTTTAATAGTCAAAAGGGATTGGAAGGCAACTAACACCCCTTCCACGCCCACCATTTCCCCAAACACATCCAATCAAAATTAAGAGAAATTAAGAGCCATTTTGTTCAGCATAGTTGATTTCCATATAGAAATAACGTTTCTGAGGAGGACACTCAACCAGAGACCTCAGGGCAAGGGTTGTAAGTTATGCTCTGGGGGCATCTAAGGTTTTTATAGAAAGATTTGTCATAGAAACTTCAAAAAGGGCTCATTTGATTGGAAATTGAAATGGCTAGTGCCCTCTTTAATAATCAAAAGTGATTGGAAGGCAACAACCACCCCCTTCCACACCCACCATTTTGTTCAAAGTAGTTGAAAGGTCCGAAATTACATCTTTGAGGATGACATTCCCCCCACAGCCCTCAGGGCAAGGGTTGTAAGTTATGCCCTGGGGGCATATAAGGTTTTTATTTGAAAAAGTAATTAAATTGTAATTAAATTTTATTTTTAGGTTTTTATTTATTTTTAACTTGAAAAAGGGCTCATTCAATTGGAAATTAAAAGGGCTACTGCCCTTTTTAATAGTCAAAAGTGATTTAAGGGCAACCAAACCCCCTCTTAAGCCCACCTTTTTCCCAAACACATTCAATAAAAATGTTGAGATAGCCATTTTTTCAACATAGTACAAATTTTTGGAAACTAGGTCTTTGAGCATGATAGCCCTTCAGAGTTCTCAGGGCAAGGGTTGTAAGTTATGCCCTGGGGCATATAAGGTTTTTTTATTGATAGTAATGTTGTAGAAACTTCAAAAACGGCTCATTCGATTGGAAATTAGAAGGGCTTGTGCCTTTTTAATAGTCAAAAGTGATTGGAGGACAAATAACACCCCTCTCACACCCACCATTTCCCCAAACACATCCAATCAAAATTTTGAGAAAGCCATTTTGTTTGACATAGTTATAAAAGTCTGAAAATTATGTTTTTGAGGAAGACACTCCCCAACAGCTCTCAGAGCAAGGGTTGTAATTTATGCCCTTGGGGCATATAAGGTTAATTTTATAGAAAATGTTGTTGTAGAAACTTCAAATAGGAATCATTTGATTGAAAATTGAAATGGATAATGCCCTTTTTAATAGTCAAAAGTGATTGAATAGCAAGTAACCGCCCTCTCACGCCCACCATTTCCAAAACACATCCAATGAAAATTTTTAGATAGCCATTTTGTTAAACATAGTTGGAAGGTTAGGAAATTACGTCTTTGAGGTTGACAACCCCCTCACATCGCTCAAGTCAAGGGTTGTAAGTTATTGCCCTGCGGCAAAGAAGGTTTATATAGAAAGCGTTGTAGAAGAAACTTCAAAAAGGGCTCATTCAATTGAAAATTAAAAGGGCTAGTGCCCTTTTAAGTAAAAGGGCTAGTGCCCTTTTAAATAAAAGGGCTAGTGCCCTTTTAAATAGTCTGAAGTGATTGAAGAGCTACTAACCCCATCTCACGCCCACCATTTCCCTGAACACATCCAATCAAAATTTGGAGGTAACAATTTCTTTCAACATAGTTGAAAGCTCTGGAAATTAGGTCTTTGAATGACACCCCCCCCCCCCTAGGCAAGGGTTGTAAGTTATGTCCTGGGGGAATGTAAGGTTTTATTGAAAGTGTTGTCATAGAAACTTCACAAGGGCTCATTTGATTGGAAATTCAAAGGGCTAGTGCCTTTTTTAATAGTTGAGAGTGATTGGAGAGCAACTAACAGTCCTCTCACGCCCACCATTTCCCCAAACACACCCAATCAAATTTTGAGATAGACATTTTGTTTAACGTGGTTGAAAGTTCTGGAAATTAGATCTTTGAGGATGACAACCTCCTCCAGCCCTCAGGGCAAGGGTTGTAATTTATGCTCTTGGGGCATAAAAGCTGTTTATAGAAAGTGTTGTTGTAAAAGCTCAAAAATGGGGTCATTTGATTGGATATTGAAAGGGCTACTGCCCTTTTTAATTGTCGGAAGTGATTGGAAGGCTTGACATTTTTATAGTAAAGATCGATGTGGGTACAAATGTGTTATTTTTTTCTTTCTTTTTTTTTCTTTAGATCAGGGCACTTTGTATCAAAGTATTTGTCTTAAGAACTTCTAAAAGGGCTCATTCGATTGAAAATAGGAAGGGTTAATGCCCTTTACATAGTCGAAAATGATTTGTGGGCATCTAGTCCCTCCCACGCCCATCCTTCCATTTGCCCATTATGTTCAAAAACTAAAAGTTGCCTTAAGATTAAATCAAAATGCACTGTTACTATGTTAATACTAATTCCCAATAAGGCATCTCAGCAGGATCACAAGAACGACTGAGGGTATTAAGTTCAAGCTTTTGGGCTACTTCTACCTTTTATAATGTAATCAAATCAAAATAGCGTAAGTGTATCCAAGCTATTAAAGAAGGTAAACAGATTTTTTTTTTGCAAATGGTATCAAGTTTTTATATTTCAGGTCAACTAGAGGAGGTATGAAACTAAATTAAACACTACTATTTGTGTCCAAATTTTTAAAAGGGTGCATGTTGTTAAGAATTGCTGCAAATTTTTCTCCAGCATACAAATAACAGGCCAAACTATAAATCTTAAAAAAAAAAACGAAAAGATTTAAAGAATTATTTTCTTTTTTTCCCTGAAAAGACTATGTCAACATAAAACAAAGAGAAATTAATTAAAAAAACTTTTTCCACACAAGAAGTTTTTTAAACTCTTTGAATTTTAGACTTCTTTTGACTAGGATCTTTTGACTAGGTCTTTTGACTACGTTAATAGACAAAAATAATGTTAACACTAATGTCTAATAAAAAAAAAATGCAAATATTGCTAATATTGACGCTAACATTATCTTTATTGTTTTTAGATTTTATTTAATTTTATAGATTATTAATCTCTAGTTCTTTTATTTAGTTTCTTCTATATTTAGTGCTGAAGACGCCTTGTTTTATACAGGCGAAATATCCCTTGTTTAGGTTAACTCCATTAAACCATGTTTTGGTTTAACTTTATTAAACCAAAAATGAGCAAAATAAAATCAGATAATCTACCAAGCGTGAAATTACTACAAATCAGTATCGAAAAATAAATGAAACCCAAAACAAACAGAAATTACAATAAATAACCGAGTCAAACTCAAAACAAGCAGAAATTACATGAGTAGGGCTCAAAATCCCTAGGCCTTCCCAAGGCCCGAACATAATTTGCACTTTACTGAAAAAAAAATACAAATGACTGATGCGCATTGTCAGTTAATATACATATACTGATGTTTAATAATAAAAATGTTAATATTAATTGATTAATTAAAGTTATAGAAGTAAAAACATTTATATTTTTTCAGTTAAAGTGCAAATTATGTTCTGGCCTTGGGAAGGCATAGGGATTTTTGAGCCCTACTCATGTTAATTTCTGCTCGTTTACTATTATTTACCTTTGTTTACGAAAGGTTACTATTATTTGAACAAGTCCTAATGGTAGAATGTTATTTTATTTTGAACGCAAATTTAAGGGAATTTCGAAAAATAATAGCCAAAAAACCCTAAAAATGGCGTCTGATTGAACAAAAAGTACATTATTATTGTCGCCTCTACTGTAAGCCGTATACAGGAAACTTAGTCCCTTGGCTTGAAAAATGAGGAATGAGGCACTGGGACATCATAGCGAGCTGCTGAAGGACTCATTTTAAAGGAAATCACTATATCTATTGTCTTTTTTAATTAAAAGAACGCAATATTTAAAATAAAATCAAGTTTTTAACAAAAATTGCATCTTTGTAAGCAAGATAATGAATGGCGTCATAAATCGTAAGTTACACCTGTGAATGACATTATAGTGAAACTATGTGTTGACTTTAGTTGCAATGACGTCAGTACTATTATAATAGTACTGACGACAGGTTGAATGGTCAAGTCAGTGATGAAAGCAACCAAGAAAAAGTTAAACAGATCTGCGAGGCTGTATAAAAATATACTTTAAAGGGTGTTTTGGTTAACAGCTATGACAGAGTAGTTTGTTCTTAAATAGTTTGTAGTAAGAAAAACCAGAAGCTATTTTCAGAAGAAACATTCTTGGGCAACCCGCTTTTTGTTTACCCTGGATGGTTAGTCGACAAGTATATACTAAAAACCACCCAAAGAGAGAGTCATTCTGTTCAACACTAGAAGATTCAATTATCTGGACAATAATCCAAATGAATAAATTCATTTCCCTGAAAATTGTCACACTAATATTTTTCTTGCCTGAAAAAAATGATCTAAATAAGTCACAACTTTGGTAAAATTTGTTTTAAATAGCAAGAAAAAACATGATATTACTGCACTGACGTTAAGATCTATATAGAAGCTTGAAAATAATAGGTTATTTGAACAACAATAATGACCTATTCCCTCATCAGACAATAGAATGATACAACATGGGTTGAACAAAAATGCAGCAACTGTTTTGCTTGTTAAAGAAAGATTTAGATTAAGATTCACCTTAACATGGTCAAAAAATTTAAGCCCTACTCTTAGCTGTCAGGACCTCATAAAAATCATGCTAAATTTCTAGTAAATTACTCTTTACTGGGTTCGGAATAATACCAGCAAATCATAACTTTAGCGGTATTTACCAATTTCATCCCTCTGGATTGTTGGCTTTTTGGGAAAGTGATGCTTAAATTTCAAGCTATCAGAATATCAACCAAAAGGGATCAATCCGATTCATTCAAAAGCAAAATCGATGACCTAATAGTGAAATTTTATGGTCTGGTACCAATCCAACTCTGCAGGAAAGGAGTTGAGAGGATCCCTAGTTTCCGTCATCAGTACACTACTATTAGAAAAAAAATATTGTCCGAACAAAATCTGGTGGCAAATCAGAGTTAGCCTCAAAACTTCCAGGCTCATATAGAGCTCCAGTTGTTTCAGTGCCATATCCAACTCCTTTGAGCAAAAAACTACATTGTTGCTAGCAGCATCCATAAGATCTCTGCTAAATGTGCAAGGGGATCATAGACAGACTTTAGTTGCACTGTAGGGAAGAGAGGTGCTCTGTTCAATTTCATTGGAAATTTTATTACAATATTATCCTTAGATTTATAACCAAAAATCTAAGGGATCTATCAAAAACAAAGTGCAGCAGAAAATTGGAAGACATTTGAGGCATGATGCATTTCCTTGTAATTTGCCTTGGATTCTTAATTTCCTTAATAAAAAAAAATACAAGTGATAGTGTTTGACCAAAATCCGTTTTCCCTTAGTTATACAATATACATTGAATAAGGAGGGGGGGGGGGGGGGGGGGTATATATCACCCAACCTTCCTCTATTTGGAAGAATACATTTAGACTAAGCCCATTATGTGGGCTTTGAGGAGATGACAGTCTCCTTACTTTTTAAGTTAAAAAGAATTTTGAAGCTAAATTTAACTGAACATAATTGCACTTTACTGAAAAAAATATAAATGTTTTTATTTTAATAAATCAAACAATATTAACATTTTGATTACTAAATATCATTATATGTATATTTATTTATTTTATTTATTTTATTTATAACCCACTGTACAATAAATGTAAAATAGTGGAGTAATACAAACACAAAAAAGAAAAAGAACAGCGACAATCTAACCACAAATATAAACACTAATAAAAAAAAAAACGGATAAGACTGTGATGTGGGCCCAACCGAAAACTAGCATCCTGACTGATCTTCGCTTGCACCATTTCAAAGCGAGGACAGAATTTCTGTTGCACCATAACGACCAACAAGGCGCCTATTGCGCACAGCAAGCGGCAAATATAATACTACTACTACTACTAAACAACTCATCGCAGCACCAAGCCGCCTGAGGCCAACACAGCTACGCACGCCTCCTCCTCCACCCCAATCTATCCAAAGCCTCCCTTTTTACACCCGCCCACGAAGTTCCCATTTCCTTTAAATCTTTCTTTATGACGTCCTCCCAACCCAGACGGGGACGACCTGCTTTCCGTTTAGCCCTAGATGGTTGGCCGAAAAGAACAATCTTCGGCAATCTGTCATCCTTCATCCGAACAACATGCCCTAACCACCTCAACCTTTCTTTCATTATAGACCTAGAAAGTGGTATTGAACCACATTTTTCGTATAGCCTATTGTTTGAAATACGGTCAGTCAGCCGGGTACCCAGAACAATCCTTAAGCAATTTCTCTGGAAAACATCTAGCAAATCTTCATCCGCTTTTTCGAGCGTCCATGCTTCAGAGCCATATTTGACCACTGTCATCACTGTAGCTTCTAAGATTCTAATCTTGGTTTGCAGACTTATCTTCCTATTCTTCCATACTTTTTTTAACTGTGAAAAAAACACCCTGAGCCTTGGCTATTCTATTTTTAACATCTTCACTGCTCCCACCATCTTTACTAATAATATACCAAGGTAAGTGAAACTGCCCACCTGATCAATCTTTTCATTACCCAACGTCACCTTTTCATCTTCACTTATTCCTAGCCTTAGTGACTTGGTCTTCCTAACATTAATTTTCAAACCAATACTAGCACCCTGAACTCGCAAAACCTCTAAAACTTCATTCATTTTGCTCACACTTTCATCTAGGATGCTTAAAATCATCAGCATAATCCAAGTCCAGGAGACTTTTTCCTCCCCATTTGATTCCGTGGTCTCCCATTGCCTTTCCTGTGCTCCTTAAAACAAAGTCCATCAAAATAATCCATATAAAGGGGGATAGAACACAACCCTGCTTAACTCCTGATTTAATACAAAACCAGCTGCTAACCTCATTTCCTACCTTAACCGCAGCAGTGTTATTCTCGTACATAGCACTAATCACTTTAATGTATTTGTTTGGTATACCATACAAGGATAAAACCTTTACTAAGCTCCTCTATCAACAGAATCGAACGCTTGCTCATAATCTATAAAACTAAGGACCAAAGGTGTTTGAAAACTTAGGCACTTCTCAATTATTAACCTAAAGAGTGAAAATTTGGTCAACACATCCTCTACCTTTTCTAAAACCGCACTGCTCTTCTCTTAAAACTTTGTCTACGGCATCTCTCAGTCTAAAAAGTATCATATTACTAAGCAATTTGCTACCTACAGAGACCAGACTATGCCTCGATAATTACCACACCACTCACTTTTATCACCTTTCTTATAAAGTGGCTTAATTAAGGTTTTTCCTAAAATCATTAGGCACTTCCCCTTTTTTTCAAAAATCATATTCATAATCTCCAATAACTTATTTCTAACCTCAGAGCCACCATATTTAAGAAACTCATTTACTACCCTATCAGCACCTGGAGCCTTATTATTCCTTTAATCCTTTTAGTACTGTTTCTAATTCCTCCTCACAAAACAAATCTTCCTTCACATCCAAGGTATCACAAACTTTTTCATTTTTCCTCTATATTTTTTTCCTGCAACTCTATCTCGGTTAAGCAAATTCTCAAAATGTTCGGCCCATCTCGCTTTAGCTTTTGTCTTATCGCTAATTGCCAATTTCCTATCTTTAACTGGGACAAGTCCGGATTGACTACTACTCTCAATTTGTTAACGTGCCAGTACAATATTTTACTATTATGCCGTCTAGCTGCATCTTCTAAATCCTCGGCAATCCTCGGCAATCTAAAATAATTAACCTTCATTTGTTTCAGATCATGCTTAGTAAAAAGCGGATACAGCCCAGAAGCGGATAAAATCGCATGGTCACAGAAACTACAGTAGAGTTTAGCAAGACCATGCCTATTAAAACGTCCACGGTTTGCAACAATTTTCCCATAACCAGCTTTAAGCTTATCCTTCGAATCACAAATAAATTTACGTCGGATACTTCCTACGGACTCACAAATGGAAATACCAAGCCATTTAATAACAGGGACCCTAGTACCGTAAAGGTATTGCAAGCAAGGGGAGGGGGGGAGTAGCAGGGGATTAACAGCGTTAAAGAGTAAATATTCACATTTCAAAGTATTTAATGATAGGCCTATTTCACTAAGCATAGATCCCACCATGCTAACATTCCATTCAAGCCTCCTTTTGGAACGACTAATCAGGAGGAGGTCATCAGCAATGCTAAATAAGACACTTCCGAAAAACCAAAAAAACAACTGGAGGGAATCTTATTAATCACACTCGAAATACAAGCATTAAAAATATAAGGCGAAAGAACTCCTCCTTGCCTAACCCCCGCTTTTAACAGGAATATTTCCAAAAACACATCCATTCGATTTCAATCTAAAACATATGAATTCGAATACCTTAAACGTAGCAGAGAAATAATCGATGGGTTTATACCAAGCTGATGTAAAGAATAAAAAGCCTGAGGGTGCACAACACTGTCGAAAGCTTTAGATATGTCTAAAGCACATATATGTAATGATTGACCTTTCGTTTGTGCATCCTTAAAAAGGAGAGCAAGCACCCCGATGTGCATAATGACAAGAAATCCCCTTTCTAAATCCAAACTGATTAGCATCATAATTCACAAAATCAATAATATAAGGAAGAAGCACATATTCAAAAAGTTTGCTAATATTGCAGGCGACAGTAATAGGCCTATAAGAATCACATTTATTTACGTCTTTTTCCTCTCTTTACAATTGAGGTAACAGTACCACATAGGAAACTATCAGGCACTAAAGAACAACAAAGACACATTTGAAAAAGTAGCTGCAAATGTTTTACTAGTTCCCGAGAATCTTTCCGTAAATGAAAAACGCTTATACCATCAATATCAATAGACTGAGACTTCAGCCGCCTGATCGATTCAGTAATTATATCAGCTGACACAGGAAGGACGTGCTTTTGTTGCATTTTTCCGGGAAGGCACTTAGCAAGGAGTTGGAATATCGGCTATGTACAGCGAAATTAACACGGGAAAAAATATTAGAATAATTGGATCCAAGCTGATTGCGGAATATTATCACTCTTATAATCAGTAAACTTAGAAGAATTCGTCACAAACTTCCACTCTTTCGAACTGTTTGGAAAATTAACTCCAGCTTCACGAACGGACCGCAGTTGTCTTTTATAAGCCGTTTTCGTTTTACGTTTAATATCAAAAACAGTACCACGAGAGGGACGCCCCACAAAGCAATCCAAATACGTAACCATAGCTTGGCCTGATTTTTTCACTTTTTTCAAAAGAGGGTCATAATTCCAAACAAACTTTCGCGTGTTGGACCGAATACGTTCAATTGGGACAGCTACTTGTTTCGGAAACGGTTTTTTTCAAACATAAAATGATTTGATGATAATACGTATTCAATTGCAAACGAGCACGATAGGTGAGGCTAACTCCACAACAGAGGAGGTTATAAGGCACATTAATGGTACTCAGCAGGCTTGCAAGCGTGGCCACATATAAAGGCCAATCACAAACGATTCCAATTTCGCCGTTGAAACCACTTTTTTTCTACGGATTGGGGAGCATTTATTACTAGTTTAGATGTGACTGACACACACAGAGATATTGGTATGTGATCATAATCTATTTCATCTTCATCAACATGGACAGTTGAAGTTGTAACACCAGCAGAGCATACACAGTGGTCAAGGTTAGACCGGGAGCCGCTGGCAATGTATGTAAGTAAATGGAAGATCTTTTGTCAGAATCCGGAAACCAAGGGGGAGGCACTCGAGCAGTGAATCGGATCGGGGGGAGGACATTGTCATATCACAGTTCATGTCACCCATTAGTAGCCAATCATAACCAAGTTTCTCAATACCCGATACCAAAAATTTTTCAGTTTTTTTGCACGCTTTAACAAAAATGGGTGAATGACGCAAGATTATTCTTATTATGCGGCAAATAAACATTGACTAGTACAAGATCACCAATCCTGACGGCTAAATAAATATCATCAGATCCGTAACACTGTGGGGAAAGGGAAGAGAGTTTCCCGATTCAGCACGCAAGCCAACCCACAGGAGGGACGACCACGAGTTCTTCGGGCATTTGTAGAAAAAACAATGTGACCGGGCTACGTCGAAGGAAATTTACGCTCGATCACAGACGGCATAAATGTTCTTGAAAAAGGACTACATCAAATGTATCAAGAAGATTATCAATACAAATGTCCTTATCTTTGGTCCCATTTAATATTAAAAGAACAAATAGAGATAGGCAAAGATATCATTTGGCAATACCTTTTGGTAGCAATAGCACGCAACTTGGGACATCGCAAACTATATGAACACATGGTCTCCACCACAGTTAGCGCATTTTAGGGGACAACTGACAGGGAGAGTCCTTTTGATGATTCGTGGGATCGGAGCATCGGAGCATTTCACGACTGGGCTTCTGCAATTGGCAAACTACATGATCAGGAGAACGGCATCTATGGCAACAACGCGGGATCTGAAAATACTCAAAAAACGCCGCAAAAATTCGTAATCAACTTTCAATCCATTTTTAATGGCATTGATCTTAGTTGCAACATCTACAAAACGAAATTCTGAGTGCATGGGAAGTTCAAGCCTTGTTACGTCAGAGACTCCAGGGTATTTAGTAAGGCGAGAGATATCATAATCAGTGCCTATACCCTTTAATAGACCAAAATATTTCTTTTTCGATAAGTTTGGCTTTAGAGTTCGCTAAAACTGAGGGCACAGCCTTGCAAAAATCATTCACGGCCACATTATCAATTCTTACAACAAGTTTATCGTTTAGACGACCGTATGCTGCTAATTGCCTCATGACCGGAGATCTTGGTCAATTACCTCTCTACGTTTTGCTCTGGGTTATTCAAAACCCTTAGGCACATTCGAGATAACAACTGTGGCTAGATTATCATTCGCGGGGACAGTAGGTAATGCCGGGAAATTCATATCATAATTTGTGAGCTTAGAATCAATAACTTCTAGAGTTCGGCCAATATTATTAATCTTGGTAGCTAAGTGTGAATATGCTACAGCCGGTATGGTAGAACTTCGGTTGGAAGTCGGATCACATAAATAGGAATAGTTATGTTCTCAGAATCACATTTCCGGATTAAATCAATTCATATCTCTGATATTGTTTGTATTGCTTTATTGCCAACGCGCTTAGGACAACAGTCATCTGGAACTGTAGCTGAATAAAGTTCAATCTTTGCAGTTGAAACGGCCGAATTCTCGAAAAAATCAACCGCATGACTCACAATAATATCGTCGTCAATTCCCGCTTCGAAATTCACTTGGATAAAGTTCAAAACAGGCGAATAAACATACCTGTCATTATCGCTTGCAACACTCATAGTCCGCTTTTAAACCGGTTTATCTAAGCAGGCAATTCACATCACGTCTTGTCTTGGCAAGAGCTAAATGAATACTGAAAAAAATTTCTATTTTTTTCAGTAAAGTGCAAATAATGTTCTGGCCTTGGGAAGGCATAGGGGTTTTGAGCCCAACTTATGTTTATTTCTGTTTTCTTTTGAGTTTGACTTGGTTATTTATTGTAATTTCTGCTTGTTTATGTTTCATTTATTATATAAATTCTGATTTGTGGTAGTTTCACACATGGTAGATAGTTTGATTTTATTTTTGCTCATTTTTTGTTTAATGGAGTTCTTTACTTTTCTTTGAAAAACCTATTTTGTGGAAAAAGTTTTTTTAATCAATTTCTGTTTGTTTTATATTGACATAGTCTTTTCAGAGAAAAAAAGAAATATACTTTAAATCTTTCATTTTTTTAAGAATTTATAGTTTGGCTGCTATCTGTATGCTAGAGAAAACTTTTCAGCAATTTTTAACAACATACACCCTCTTAAAAATCTGTAAACAAATAGTAGTGTTTGATTTAGTTTCATACCTCCTCTAGTTGACCTGAAATGGAAAACTTAATACCATTTGCAAAGAATCTGTTTACTTTCTTTGATAGCTTGGATACACTTACACTTTTTTGATTTGGTTAAATTTTAAGAGCAGAAAGCAGCCCCAAAGTTTGAACATAACCTCAGTTGTTCTTGGGATACTGCTGAGATGCCTTATTAGGAATTAGCATTAACACAGTACATTTTGATTTAATCTTATGGCAGCATTTAGTTTTTTAAATATAAAGTCAAATGGGAGGGTGGGCATGGGAGGGGGATTAGTTTTCCCTCCAATCACTTTCAACTATCAAAAAGGGCATCAGCCGTTTCTATTTTCAATTGAATGAGCCCTTTTCAAGTTCCTACAACAACTCCTTCAATACAAAAGTGCCCTGGTCTAAACAACAACAACAAAAAAATAATACATTATACCCACATCAATCTTTACTATAAAAATGTCAAGCCTTCAATCACTTTTGACAATTAAAAAGGGCACTAGCCTTTGGATTTGCAACTGAATGAGCCCTTTTTGAGTTTCTATGACAACACTTCCTATAAACACCTTAAATGCCCCCAGGGCATAAATAACAACTCTTACCATAAGGATTGTGAGGGTGGTTGTTATCCTCTAAGGACCTAATTTCCAGAACTTTCAACTATGTTAAACAAAATAGCTATCTCAAATTTTAATTGGATGTAACAGGGAAATGGTGGATGAAAGAGGGGTGTTAGTCTTTCTCCAGTCACTTTCAACTATTAAAAAAGGCACTAGCCCTTTCAATTTCCAATCAAATGAGGCCTTTTGAAGTTTCTATGACAAACTTTCAATATTAACCTTATATGCCCCCAGGGATAACTTACAACCCTTGCCCTGAGGCCAGGGGGGGGGGTTGTCATCCTCAAAGACCTAATTTCCAGAACTTTCTACTATGTTGAACAAATGGCTATCTGAAAATTTGATTGAATGTGTTTGGGGGAATGGTGGGCATGAGAAGGGGTTAGTTACCATCCAATCCCTTTTAACTATTAAAAAGGGCACTAGCCCTCACAACTTCCAATTAAATGAGCCCCTTTTGAAGTTTTTACGACAACGTTATCATTAAAAAAACTTTATATGCCAACAGAGCATAACTTACAACCTTTGCCCAGGGGACTCTGGGGGGTTTGTCATCCTTAAATACATAATTTCCAGAACTTTCAGCTTACTTTGAACAAAATGACTATCTCTAAACTTTGATTGAATGTGTTTAAGGATGGTAACTTTGATTGAATGTGGGGAAATGGTGTGTGTGAGAAGGTGATAAATTACTTTCCACTAACTTTTGACTAATAAAAAGGGCAATTTCAATTTCCAATCAAATGAGCCCCTTTTTGAAATTTCTACAACAATGTTCTATATAAACCTTATATGGCCCCAGGGCATATCTTACAAGCCTTGCACTGAGGGCTGATGGGGTTATCATCCTAAAAGACCTAATTTCCAGAACTTTTTGACTATGTTGAACAAAATGGTTATCCCAAAATTTTGATTGGATGTGTTTGGGAAAATGGTGGGCATGATAGAGGGGGGGGGGGGGGGGGGGGACGGGGTAGTTGCCCTTCAATCACTTTTGACTATTCAAAGGGCACTAGCCCTTTCAATTTTCAATTGAATGAGCCCTTTTTGATGTTTTACAACATTGCTTTATATAAAAACCTTACATGCTCCCAGGGCATAACTTACAACCCTTGCCCTGAGGGTTGTGGGGGGGGGGGATGAGTTGTCATACTTAAAGACATAATTTCCAAAACTTTCAATTACATTGAATAAAATGGCTATCTAAAAATTTTGATTGGATAAGTGTGGGGAAAAGGGTGGTGTGAGAGGGGCTTAGGTGCCCTCAAATCACTTTTGACTATGAAAAAGGCACTGACCCTTTGAATTTTTCCAATCAAATGACCCCTTTTTCAAGTTTTCTAGGACAAAGATTTCAATGTAAACCTTATATGCCCCCCAGGGCATAACTTATAATCCTTGCCCTGAAGACTGTGGTGGGGGGGGGGTGTCCTGCTCAAAGGTATAATTTCCTGAACTTTAAAATGCATGGAAAAAAAAATGGCTATCTAAAAATTTTGATTGGATATGCTTGGGGAAATGGTGGGCATGGAAGGGGTGTTAGTTGCCTTCCAATCACTTTTGACTATTAAAAAGGCCCATAGCCATTTCAATTTCCAATCAAATGAGCCCTTTTTGAAGTTTCTATGATGATTGCATTCTATAAAAACCTTATATGCCCCCAGGGCATATCTTACAACCATTGCCCTGATGGCTGGGGGGGGGGAGAGTGTCCTCCTCAAAAACATAACTTCTATCTGGAAATCCACAACACTGAACAAAATGGCTATTTAAAAATTTTGATTGGATGTGTTTGGGGAAAAGGTTGTTGAGAGAGGGGGGCCCCCAGGGCATAACTTATAACCCTTGCCCTGAAGACTGTGGAGGGAGTGGCCTGTTCAAAGGTATAATTTCCTGCATTTTAACTGCATGGAACACAATGGCTATCTCAAATTTTTGATTGGATGTGTCTGGAGAAACGGTGGGCATGGAAGGGGTGTTAGTTACCTTCCAATTACTTTTGACTATTGAAAAGGGCACAAGCCATTTCAATTTTCGAATCAAATGAGCCCTTTTTTTTTAAGTTTCTATGACAATGATTCTATAAAAACTTTATATGCCCCCAGGGAATAACTTACAACCTTTGTCCCGAGGGCTGTGAGGGGGTTGTCATCTTCAAAGACCTAATTTACAAAACTTAAAACTATGTTGAAATAAAATGGCTATCTCAAAATTTTGATTGGATGTGTTTGGGGAAAATGTGAGCATGAGAGGGGGGGAGGGGTTAGTTGCCCTCCAATCACTTTTGACTATTAAAAAGGGCACTAGCCCTTTAAATTTCCAATTGAATGAGCCTTTTTTGAAGTTTTTTACAACAATGCCTTCTATAAAAAAACCTTATATCCCCAGGGCATAACTTAACAACCCTTGCCCTGAAGGCTGTGGGGAGTGTCCTCCTCCAAAAAATAATTTATATCTGGAAATCAACTATGTGAACAAAATGGCTATCTCAAAATTTTGATTGGATGTTGTTTGGGGGAATGATGGGCAGGGGGTGGGTGGCTAGTTGCCCTCCAATCACTTTAACTATTAAAAATGACACTAGCGCTTTGAATTTCCAATTGAATGAGCCTTTTTTGAAGTTTCTATGACAACTTCTTCAATACGAAGTGCCCTGCTCTAAAGGAAACAAAATAATAAATGATACATTATGCAACATTATTCTTATATGCCCTCATGGCATAATTTAAAACCCTTGCCCAGAGGTTGTGAGGGAGTGTCCTCCTCAAAAACATATTTTCTATCTAGAAATCAACTATGCTGAACAAAATGGCTATCACAAATTTTGATGGATGTGTTTGGGGGAATGATGGGTGTGTGGGGGGGGGGGGGCTAGTTGCTCTCCATCACTTTGGACTATTAAAAAGGCACTAGCCCTTTGAATTTCCAATCAAATGAGCCTTTTTTGAAGTTTCTATGACAATGCTTTCTATAAAAAACCTTATATGCCCCCAGGGCATAACTTGAAACCCTTGCCCTGAGGGCTGTGGGGGAGTGTCCTCCTCAAAAACATATTTTCTTCTATCAGGAAATCAGCTACACTGAACAAAATGGCTATCTCAAAATTTTTTGATTGGACGTGTTTGGGGAAATGATGGGCATGGGGGGGGGCTAGTTGCCCTCTAATCTCTATTAAAAACTTCAACTATTAAAAAGGGCATTAGCCACCCCAATTTCTAATCGAAAGAGCCCTTTTCGAAGTTTCTATGACAACTCCTTTGATACAAAGTGCCTGTCAAAGAAAGAAGAAAAAAAAAACAATTGTGGCCACATTGTTCTTTACTTAGGCAGAGCTAGCGTGCTGCCTATGATAGTCATAAGTTGGATTTACCCTGTCTTTATCTGGAGAGTTGCTACTCTACACATTCACTAGCCTAAGCAAGCTTCCCTTCAGGAGAGCCTTAATTACATAGCAGGCTAGGCTATTTGCCTCTTAAGAACAGTTTACAGGCCACAATTCAGGCTCTAGATTTACTCCAAACTATTTCCTTCTTGAGTTAACTTTTTTTTTTTACAAGAACCAAATAGACCCACATTTTTTTTCCATCTAATTTTAGTTAATTTTGCATGGAACCTCCACAAAAAGTAGAAAACAAAATCCTTCAACATTCTCACCCAGCTGCTTAAAAAGAGGAAGTGATAGAGCAGATAAAAAGGTTCCACCTACAGACAAGATTACTTACCTACCAGTTGATTTCTAAATGTTTCACAAAAATGTACTTTTGCCTTTTTCCCCCCTCCAAGAGTTTTAAAAACATTCAGGAAGTGGATAATGGTTGTTGTTTGGGGTTTGAAGAGTTTGATCAATTGGTCATATGCGTTTGTATCACTTGATTATTCTGTGACTTCTGTAATCACTAGCTTGCTTGGGTGTCACTTCAGTCAATATTCATTGAGCCAGGTCAGGTATCACTTATTGTGTTATTGGTAGGGGGTCATTCACCTGTAGTGAATGCCTGCATTGAAACACAAGAATCAGAGTAATTCAGCACTGCTTTGTCATAAAACAATTAAAATACAATTACAACACAAATTAAATAAATAATGCCAATATACATCATTCCTGTCACATACACCAACTATAAAAAAAAGCTGATAAAAACATAGATAAAACAATGATGTGATGACTCTAAAATGAGCTAATATAAGGGTGTAAAAAAAAAAAAAAAAAAAAAAAAAAAAAAAAAAAAAAAAAAAAAAAAAAATCTTAAAGGGAATGAACCAAACCAGCAGTCTTGACAAATCTACCTAAAAGGTTTGTGCTTAGTTGTCTAGCCCAAGGAGACGTGGGATGTCCCAGAACAGAGCACATTGTGAATGCCTTAAATGCCCTCTTACAACAATTCCTTAGTATTTCCCTCTCCTTTTCATATTTTTCTACAGTTGAAGATGATGTGACATATGTCTTTGTACACCACTCCACATGTGTTGCAGTTGGGGGAAGGGGTCATTTTCCAATGGAAAAGTGTTGATTTTGTCCTTGCATGGCCAAATCTAAGGCAAAAGAGACAAGTTGAAAGGATGCAAGATGAGAGGTACATTTCTTTTGATGGCTGCTTGTAATTATACAAATCCAGGAGCTGGGTATGGAAAGAATGGAGCCAAGCCTCTTCTTCCTCCGAAAGTTGATTTTTGAACTGATTGAAGGACAGGAATTAAGGACCAGTAATAGGGGTTTGAGTGATCAGACCCAGATGGGAGGCTTGTTTTGCAGCCTGGTCTGCTAATTCATTTCCTTTTATACCAAGTGTGCTGGGACCCATATAAATAGGACTGATATACCCTTTCTTGCAAGTTGTGTAGTCAGATTTTCAATCTCCATGGAAACGTTTCTTGCTTGGTGTTGCTGGTGTGAAAGGTAATCCAGAGCTAACAGTGAATCAGTACAGACAATATACTTCTGATGTTTTGGTCTCTGTTTGGCTTGAAGAGAAACTTAATTGCCATAAGTTCTCCAGAGAAAAATGTCAGGTAGGGGGGTAAACAGTAGAAAGAGACAGGCCCTGAAGAGGGTATACCTACTGCACAGCTGCATTTTGTTTCTGTCTTTGACCCATCTGTGTAAACTTGGATGTAGTCCTGGTATTCTGCCAACTTTCCCAGGAATATGATTTTTATCACTGCTTGGGGAGGTCCTTCTTTTTTTTCCAATACTGATCTTAGAAATAATCAATTCCCCAATTCCTTTGGAGGCATTGGGAGAATCATCATCCAAATAACAGTCAGCTGCCATTCTCTATGAACTCTTCCATGCCAGGAAGGCAAAGGAATCTCTGAAAAGAGGGCATCTCTGTTGGTTTGTGGCAGACATCAGGGTGTTGTGGCTAATGACTCCTTTGTATATAATGTGGTTCTTGAGTCTTATCATCTTTGCAAAATATCTTGCAAGGAGATGTTTTCTTCTGGAGTGAAGGGACTGGATCCCCACTTCACAGTACATAGCTGCAATAGGAGTTGCTTTTAGGCAGCCAAGGGCTCTTCATAAGATTGCATGGAGGGTAGTGTCAAGTTTCTTGAGGAGACATTTCTTGGTGGATCCATATATAAATGATCCATAGTCTATCTTGGATATCACCACTGACTTGACAATAGTTGAAGCAAAGATTGTGGGGGCTCCTCTTCTTTCAAGGCAGAGAGCATTAATGAAGTTTTGTCTTTGTTTGAGACTGCCAATCAGCTCATCCAGATGTGGTTTCCCATGTCAGTTTTTTGGTCAAATACAAATCCCAGAAAGCGTGCATGTTCTGCAACCACAATCCCATGTCCATTCAGTTTCACCAGTGGGTTGAAAGCATCCAGGTTATGCATTTTGTTGAAAAACACACTAACGATTTATGGTTTGAGAAGACCATATTATTACTTTTTGCCCAAATTGATAGCATATCTACAGCTTTTTGAGAGGCTGACTGTAAGCATACAGGGTCTCTCCCTACAACTGTAATAGCAATATCATCAGCATAGAGAAAGAGCTTTGCTCCAAGAACATTTTCCAGGCTTATATCATGACAATAAACTGAGAGGAGAAGTGGACTTAGAAACAGCCCTTTGAGGGAGTCCAATGTCAAATGCTTTCCTCTTAAACTCTGAGAAGGAGCCCCCCAGGGAGGCCTGGACCTCCCTACCCATCAAAAATTGGTGGATCCAATTTACCAGTAGGTCTGGTAAGCCCATTACAGATAGCTTTTCTGATTAGTTGCCTCACATCTACTCTATCAAATGCTGATTCCATGCCTGAAAATATCACATGAAACTGCTTTTCCTTTTTTGAAACTTTGTTGGATCAGATGCACTAGTCTAACTAAGGCATCTGTGGTGCTCCTTCAGGGAGAAATCTGAGCTGTTCAATTAGGATGTGGTCTGATAATGGGGTTAAAATTCTTTGTTTTATTACCCTCTCAATTAGTTTTGCAACACAAGAGGTGAGTGATATGGGGTGGTATGAATCAACCAGCTTAGGGTCTTTTCCTGCCTTGAGAAGTGGGATCACTGTTGCCTTATTCCATTCAGATGGTATTGATGACTCAATGACAGACCTATTGAATAACTCTGTCAGTAGCTCAACAAAAATATATCTGGCAAATTGTGAATTCCATCAGGGCCAGTTGCACCAGGCTGGAGTTTTGAAATGGTGTCTTTAACTTCCTGAAAGCTGAAATGAGAAAATGCAAAAGTACTGTTTTTGAGACTGAGTTGATGGTGTGTGAACTGTGATGGTGTATCTACTTTCAGAAACTTTTCTAAGAAGAGATTAAGTTTCCCATTGGTTGAAAATTCTGTAGTCCTTCCATCTGTATTTCTGCAGGGATGGGGGTATTGTGGCCAAATTTGTCATCAATGAGCCTTCTCCATCCATCTTGTGTCTCAGTCTTTAGTGTCTTTTTGAATTCTGCTGTCTTTTGCTTGTAAACTATTTTATTCTCAATTGAGGGGTATCTAGAGAAGTTATTTTTTGCTTTTTTTCTTCTCTAGGTAGGCTTTCTGGCATTTATTGTTCTGTCCTTGAGTGGAATTTTGTTTCTTGGAATGAGGTTGTTCGTAACAAAATATTATTTCTGAAGAAGCTATGATAGCTGAAGTAATCTTATTAGATAATGATTCCACTGACTCGTCACTTGTCTTAATTTCTGAAGCCTTTTGGTCTAAGTTGTATTTCCAGGAGTTCCAGAGTTTGTCTTGGAATTTACAGAATTTTACTGGTTGGTACCTTGACCTTACTGGGATGATCTCTAGTGTTAAAGATAGAACCTCATGGTCAGAAGTCAAATGTTTCTGAATTCTACACTATTTATAATAATCTGATGATGTGAAAGTGAGGTCAATGGTTGAGTACTTGACTGTCAGAGGGTTCAGCCATGTATTTAAGTCTTTGGGGGGTGACAAAGGACATCTTATTTATGGGTTCCAGGATGTAATTTGTTAGAGGGTTGCAATTAGATCTTCTGGAGATACAGTATCCCACATTCTGTGGTGCAGGTTAAAGTCAACACTAATTATTTTCACAGGGCCACATGCATTCACAATCAGTTTGAATTGATTCAGGGAGAATTTTTATTTGTCTTTGGGGCATAACAGTTAGCACTACTAATCCACTTAATGCTTCCAGTCGTTTTATGTCAATTATACCTACCTCCATTTCCCCTTGTGGGCTGGGGTCATGTATTCTAAAAGTTAGGTCATTTTTCACAAGTGACAGTAGGCCACCACCTGTTTTGTGGGACTCTGTCCCACAGGCAATATTGTACCCCTTGAAATTATGGACAGTTATTCTCCTGTTTTAAGAAAGTTTTCTTGAAGTAGGAAAATATTAGGAGCATGCCTGACTAAAATATTTTGGAGTTCTTTTCTTTTGGCTTGGTTGAATCCCCAGATATTTTAGTTGGAACACTGAAAGGGAGCTAGTCATATGTGTGTGAGGGGGCTAACCTGGTCTCTGTAGCTTATTACCACTACCTTCTGGGCTAGGTATAGCCTCCTTTCCTTTACATTTTCTTTCAGGAGCCCTTGGGCTGCTGGTTTGGGGTGGGTTGTTACTGGTTGTAGGGCTTGGTTCAACTCTGTTTAGGTTTTCAGCAATGTTGGACAGGCTAAGGACTCGTGCATTTTGAAGATTAGCTGGCAGTACCTGAGAGACTAGTTTGCAAAGTGATGTTATTGTCTCAACCAGATCAGAGATCTGCTTCATAACACCTTCAAAACATGGTCATATATTTCTTGTTGAGGTCCTCAACTGGATGGTGGTTATGTGTCAAAGGAGGGAAGGAGTCTTTATGGCCATAGGGATGTGTTTGGTTTGTGTTTTGGAAGTCCCTTCTTCAGGACCTCAGCAGCAGTCCTCATGGGGACCATTATTAGTGAAGGAATAGGTTACAATTGCTTTGTTCTCCATGAATACTGGGCATTCTCTAGCATTAGCAGCATGGTTACCACTACCAGTTAGGGCACTTGAGTACCCACTGATCTTGCTTAATTGTTTTAAATTGGGGGCATTCATTATGAGTGTGTTGTCTACTACAACCAGTAGGCATCTTCTGCCTCTGCAGCAATTTGAAGCCATGTGGCCAAAACCTTGGCAATTGAAGCACTGTACTGCCTAGGGGATAAACTGCTTAACTGTATACCTTGCACCCCAAACAGAGATTTTCAGAGGGAACAGAACATCCCAATTGAAGGTGCAAACCAGGGGGCATAACTGAAGGGCTTGGGTTTTTAAATGCCAATGCCACATGTTCTATTCTATTGTCAACTTGAGCCTCCTTGACAAAGTCATCCAGATGGGTAACCTCCTCAGATAGGATGAATACAATTCCTTTTCTATTTCTGATTAAAGCAGGTTTTTGGAGCTAGGACCAAAGCACAAACTTTACTTTACAGCAGCCATTTACTGCTATATCTGAAATTGAAAGTATAGCAGTAGCTCCTGATTGGATTGCAGCTATTATTATAATGGAGCCCATCTGGTCCAAGTGGCAATGACTGTTGTACTACCTAATTTCAACAACCTACTGGACTCATTTGGACCTTCAACACCTAAAGCCAAAATCCTAACACTAGAGTTACCCTATTTGGGTCAGGGGGTGACAGGACGGTCAATATATACCAAAATCATATTATTGAGTTAGGACTAAAGTGAAATACACCATTTGATGCCTTTTTTATGCTGATTACGAATATAATAACGCATTTCTATTGGAAATGAATTTCAGCCCCCCCCTATATATAGGCCAATTTAGGGTTAGGTTAGGTATAGCCTATATATACAGGGGGGGGGGGGGGCTGAAAATTCATTTTCCAATAGAAATGCTTATTATATTTGTAATCAGCATAAAAAAAAAAGGCATCGAATGGTGTATTCACTCTAGTCCTAACTCAATATTATGATTTGGTACATATTGACTGACAGGACTACTAATTGTCCTGTCATCAACTCAAAAAAAAAAAAAAAAAAACAACAAGATAAAAATTACAAGAGAAATAAAATATCAAATAAATAAAACAAATAGGCCACATGCAGAGCCCTCAGTCAATAATAAGTTAAGCAAGCAAAATAAATCAAAAGCAGGCACAGCACTAAATTTCAAAGCAGGGTAAAAATGGGTTCCTAAGCACTCTCAAGCACTGTGGTAGTTTGCATTATGCAGGAATCTGGGAAAATTTGCACAAAAGCATAATAGCCTAAACAGTCAAAAAGCAAGCCAAAGGCCGAAAATGCACAACAACAAAACGTGTACAGGCTTCAACAAATCCGTGTTTAAAATCAGCCCAAACCGTGTCACTCTAGGGAATTCTTCTTCTTCTATTTCACAGCAGGCGGGCTTTTCAGTTGATACTATTATAGCCCTTTTCTTTTGCTTCACTCTGTGGGCTACAGAGCTACTGGCGTTGGTTGTCCTCTTATTTATTAGATATTCTCAAAATATCTTTCAGTAGATCTTGCTTTCGACTCAAGGAGTTCAAATAAAGATGATATATTGATACTCGATTTCTGTGCTTCTGTGCTGGTGTGCAGGAATAGTCGGCTAGGCTCTTGGCTGATAGTGAGATTTGTGGTGCTTGAAGCACTTTAACAGTTTACAATGCAAGGTATGCGGTGCAGACGTCACATAATACATTCAAATAGGCAGTGGTCAATTGTTTTCATTATTCATAATACAATACCTGCAAAAGAAGGGACAAGGGAACTGAACCACTTGAATTAGTGAACTGATACGAGAATGCAAGAAAGTTCAGTCCATTTGTTCCAGAACGAATTCTGTGATAAATTTTTAGGAAAGTACTTATTGGGAAAGGGGAAAGAGTAGGTTTTTCTTATTAAACATAATATCTGATAGTCTCCATCGGTAAATATCTCTAATGGGGATTGGTCTCCCACTTGGCTGGTCAATATTTATAGCATTTTTTGCTATTTTCATCAACCTGATGATTACCACTTATACCAGAGTGGCTAGGAATATACTGAAGATAAGTTCTTATGCCACTTGAAGCAAGATTATCTATAATACTAAGACAATGATAAGTGTCAATATCCAGCTTTACTGAGGAGCCATGAAGACAGCAACTCAAGGCTTGATAAAGAGTCAGAATAAACTATAATATTATTTGAACTGGCAATCAAGGGTTTATTTTCTATAAAGGTGTTCTAATTAGACCCCGAAAGCCACGCCGAAAAGTCGGCGGCGTGCCGCCAAAAAAAAACGGCGGTGCGCCGCCAAGTTTGCATCAGCGCGCGCCAACGCCGCCGCTGATTCTATCGGCGGCGGCGTCACTAATATGCCACCTTTTTTTTTTGTTTTTTTTCTCTCTTTTTTGGTTATCGATATCGACCTCCGGGCTTCAACCGTCATCCCGACTAATCTGTTTCTTAAAAATAAATACTGTCATCTTGAACTCGCCATGTATATCGGTTCGTAGGAAGGAGAAGAAAGAAATTTTTCTTGAAACAAAAATCCACTTTAAAAAATTCTGTGCATTTTTTCTTTCTGATTTTTCGGATGAAAAGAGGTAGGTAAAAGAGCATTAGGCAATTCAGGATGTTATCATAGGCAGCGCAATCGATCTGTCTAAGTAAAGAACAATGTTGGCACAATGTATTATTTTTTTTTCCATACCAGGGTCAACTCGTATCGAAAGTAGTTGTCGTAGAAACTACAAAAAGGGCTCATTCGATTGGAAATTGGAAATAGCTAGTGCCCTTTTAATAGTCGAAAGTGATTGGAAGGCAGCTAACAACCCTTCCACGCCCACCGTTTCCCCAAACACATCCAATCAAAATTTAAAGATAGCCATTTTGTTCAGAGTAACTGATTTCCAGAGAGAAACTATGTTTTTTGAGGAGGTTACTCCCCCACAACCCTTAGGGCAAGGGTTTTGTAGTTATGCCCTGGGGGTATATAAGAACGATGTTGGCACAATGTATTATTTTTTCCTTTAGACCAGGGCACTTCATATCGAAGAAGTTGTCGTAGAAACTTCGAAAAGGGCTCATTCACTTAGAGATTGGAGTGGCTTGTGCCCTTTTTAGTAGTCGAAAATGATTGGAAGGCAACTAACACCCCTTCCACGCCCACCATTTCCCGAAACACATACAATCAAAATTTTGAGGTAGCCATTTTGTTTAACGTAGTTGAAAGTTCTGGAAATTAGGTCTTAGAGGATGACAACCACCCTCACATCCCTTAGGGTAAGGGTTGTAACTTATGCCCTGGGGGCATACACGGTGTTTTACAGAAAGCGTTGTCGTAGAAGCTCAAAAAGTGATCATTCGTTTTGGAGATCGAAAAGCCTAGTGCCCTTTTTAATAATCGAAAGTGATTGGAAGGCTTGACATTTTTATAGTAGAGATCGATGTGGGTATAATGTATCATTTTTTTGTTGTTGTTGTTTAGACCAGGGCACTTCGTATCGAAGGAGTTTGTCGTAGGAACTTCGAAAAGGGCTCATTCGATTTGAAAATAGAAAGGGCTGATGTCCTTTTTAATAGTCGAAAGTGATTGGAGGGAAACTAATCCCCCTCCCACGCCCACCTCCCATTTGCCTTTTATGTTAAAAAAGTAAATATTGCCTTAAGATTAAATCAAAATGCACTATGTTTATGCTAATTCCCAATAAGGCATCTCAGCAGTATCCCAAGAACGACTGAGGGTATTATGTTCAAACTTTCAGGCTTCTTCTGCTCTTAAAATTTGACCAAATCAAAATAGCGTAAGTGTATCCAAGCTATCAAAGAAAGTAAACAAATTTTTTTGCGAATGTTATCAAGTTTTCCATTTCAGGTCAACTAGAGGAGGTATGAAACTAATTTAAACACTACTATATGTGCCCAGATTTTTAAAAGGGTCTATGTTATTAAATTTTGCTGAAAATTGTTTTTTCCAACATACAAATAGCAGGCCAACTATAAATTCTTAAGAAAACGAAAAGATTTAAAGTATTATTTTCTTTTTCCCTGAAAAGACTATGTCAATATAAAACGAACAGAAATTAATTGAAAAAACTGTCTCCAAAAAATAAGTTTTTTCAAAGAAAAGTACAGAACTCCATTAAACAAAAAATGAGTAAAATTAAAATCAAATAACCTTCCAAGCGTGAAACTACCACTAATCAGCATCGATAAATAAATGAAACCCAAAACGGACAGAAATTACAATAAATAACCGAGTCAAACTCAAAACGAGCAGAAATAAACATAAGTTGGGCTCAAAACCCCTATGCCTTCCAAGGCCCGAACATAATTTGTACTTTACTGAAAAAAAATACAATGAATATGCATTGTCAGTTTAATATACATATACTGATATTTTCAGTAATCAAAATGTTAATACTATTTGATTTATTAAAGTTAAAAGTAAAAACATTTATATTTTTTTTTTTTTTAAGTAAAGTGAAAATTATGTTCTGGCCTTGGGGAAGGCATAGGGGTTTTTCAGCCAAACTTATGTTAATTTCTGCTCGTTTTGAGTTTGAATCAGTTATTTATTGTTATTTTTGTTCGTTTTGGGTTTCATTTATTTATCGATGCTGATTTGCGGTAGTTTCCTGCTTGGTAGATTATCTAGAGCTAGTATAGAAAATATATCTATAGAAATGAATTACTTTTTTTTGCACAGTTAGCAGAGCACACTGAAGTTGAAGTAGTCTTAAAACTTACACTTCAAACGTTATAAGCTTGACCACTTCTTTCAGAAAGAATTTTGGAGGGTTATTCCGTGTTGATAAGAAAAGAGGGTAAAGGTGCAGTTTAGTTTCCTCCGTAGTGTAGGGCGCAGGAGCCCTATGGTGAAGGTGCAGGTTTGTTCTCCTTATAAAACAACTTATTTCAGCAGATGCAAAGAAGAAGCCCATTTGCGGCATTCTGTGGGACCCCAAGGTCAATACTAGTATCATCCCGCGAGTGGCAGTTTACGCTCGTCAAGTTCTGGCTGTACCGGCCACACCACAAGTGCCCAGCTAAACGGCTTTTTAGCACGACAGGACTGATAGTGACTGCAAAAAGATCAATGGCTCCCGGCAGAGTGAACAAACTCACTTTTGTTACATCAATTGTAACTGAAGTGATGTAACCGCTGATTTAAAATTATTGGTGTTGTTAAGCCATGGTATCTAATTTGTATACAGTGTTTTTTCGATGTTGTTATTTTTTTTTTTTTCACTTCCTTTTCGTATGTATTTGATGAACAGGAGATGTTTGAACTTAAAAACTTTGAAAGTTATACAAACAGTAGCCCAAATCATTAACATAAAAGGACATGACTAAACCACGGGATTTTATAGGAACAATGCGATGTTAAACATAAGCACAACGTAGGTTTTCCCTGGGTCTAGTGGCTTAAAAATGAGAATTCTACTTGGTCTGATCGACTTTGAACATGAACACTTTCCGCACAGCCCAACAAATTCCTGTTTTGTCATATTATTCTTGTGTTGAAAGAGGTTGAACGGTTGAACGTGCTTGGTGAAGTGGAATTTTTATTATTATTTTTAATCAGAAAAATCGGCACGCCGTGGCTTTTTGCCGGTCTAAAATCGGCGGCACGCCGCCGCCAATACTGAATCACACATTCACCGCCGTCATTTCGGCGTGGCGCGGCTTCGGGGACTAGTTCTAATGCCATGATTATGGCATTTAACTCTGCAGACATTATAGATACATTATTATACAATCTCTCACCCATTGCAATTTTCAGGTGAGGAAGGAAAGCACCACTTGCTACCTTCTCATTCATTTTTGGACCCATCAAAAATATTTGGAAATAGTTTTTATAAGTAATTGTATTAAGTTCAGCAAGTTTTTTCTGGACAAAAGCAATGGGGGTTAAATCTTTAGTCCACTTTGAGAAATCAGTATTTATTATGGGGATTCACCAATTCCATGGAAGGGATTGGGGGAAAGTGGGTGCAATAGACTTTGTGGGTACAGGGATCTTCTTCTGATATTGGCATACTCATCTGCAATGCCTCTATACATGGCTGGATTTCTTAACCAATTATGTAGGGTGTGTGAGCTATTTGATTCAATTTTTGTAAGATGTTTTATCAAGGGAAAGCTACGTCTCTCCCTTATTATTGTTAATGTAGCAAAACGCCCCCAATTTCCTATGAACCCAAGTTATCAACCTCGCCCAGGATCTGAGTATATAACCAGTCCATTTTCAATCCAGGAAATGAATAATACAATACATCATATTAGGACCAAGACTAGCGGCAGCTATGACAATAACAATATACATCCTACATGGATAAAGAATCTCACCCCTTCATACAAACAGGAACTTCTAAATTGTTTTATATTCATGCTTGGGCTTCATCTATGTTCCCTAATATCTGGAAATGGTCGTCCCTCCGTACCAATCCTAAGGAAAAATAAACCCAAAAATAACCCTGAGTCTTATAGGCCCATAATGATTACTCCTGTGATGGGGAAAATAATGGAGAAAATGATCTATTACCGACTCCTCTGGTTTGTTGAAAAAAAATAATATGATCCCTCACACTCAAACTCTATTCAGGAAACACCATTCCTCAACAGATGCTTTCATATTTTTAACAAAATGCAATAAATGAATCATTCTAAAAAATAAGTCCTAGTTGCAGCTTTCCCTAGATTTTTCTGAAGGGGCATATGACAATTTGAACCACCAAATCCTTTTAATTAAACTTGCAAAACCTTGGACTACCCCCCAAGCAAGTATATTTTATATAAATATATTTCATAGAATTGCAAAGTTTCATTGTTTGTGTAGGTTCAGCCTCTTCACCTCAAAAGACAATAACCAAAGGCCTTCCTCGGGGAGCAGTCCTCAGCGGCCTCCTCTTTGCCCTATATCTCTGGGACATGAACCTCCCCCCACAGGGGACGAATCTACAATATGCTGATGATCTGGTACTATGGTTATCTGGCAACACTTTTGAGATTGCACAGTCAAAAGCTGCAAAAGTCACTTTTCCAATTTGAAAAATTCTCTCCACATTCAGATTTACCCATTGCACCTACCAAATCAAAAATAATCCAATTTCACCAAAAGCAAAATCATGTTAATGCAAGACTAACTCTAAATGGAACAACTATGTCAAAAGATAATCATATTAATTTTACCTAGGTCTCATGCTTGACCAAAAACTTAATTTCCACCTCCACATTTCAAACACAATAAAAAATGCTATAGAAAAACAATTATACTAAAAAGACTTCTTTCCACACCTGGGGTGGTAAGGAGAAAACCTTACTCCAGTTTTATTAATCACATATAAGACCCCTATTGACTATGGGCTCATCGTCTATGGTGCATGTGCAAAGACCCAGATGCAAAAAATTGAAAACAATAGAAACGATATAATACGTCTCATATTTGGTCTTAGGAAACCCACAAGCACCAAGTTTTTTCTGCTTATGGAGAGTGGATCCCCAATTCCTTTGGAGGCATTGGGAGAATCATCATCCAAATTAACAGTCAGCCTGCCATTCTCTATGAACTCTTCCATGCCAGGAAGGCAAAGGAATCTCTGAAAAGAGGGCATCTCTGTTGGTTTGTGGCAGACATCAGGGTTGTTGTGGCTAATACTCCTTTGTATATAATGTGGTTGGGGGGGGGGTTTCTTGAGTCTTATCATCTTTGCAAAATATCTTGCAAGGAGATGTTTTCTTCTGGAGTGAAGGGACTGGATCCCCACTTCACAGTACATAGCTGCAATAGGAGTTGCTTTTAGGCAGCCAAGGGCTCTTCATAAGATTGCATGGAGGGTAGTGTCAAGTTTCTTGAGGAGACATTTCTTGGTGGATCCATATATAAATGATCCATAGTCTATCTTGGATATCCCACTGACTTGACAATAGTTGAAGCAAAGATTGTGGGGGCTCCTCTTCTTTCAAGGCAGAGAGCATTAATGAAGTTTTGTCTTTGTTTTGAGACTGCCATATTCAGCTCATCCAGATGTGGTTTCCATGTCAGTTTTGGTCAAATACAACTCCCAGAAAGCGTGCATGTTCTGCAAACCACAATCCCATGTCCACTTCAGTGTTCACATGTCAGTTGATCCAGATCAGGTTATCCATGTCAGTTTTTTGGCATCCACTCCCAGAAACGTAATGCATTTGTTTTTGAAATAATCACAATATCCATGTCCATTCATTTTCACCAGTTGGTTGAAAGCCATCCAGTTATGCATTTTTTTGAAAACACACACTGATTTATGGTTTGAGAAGACCATATTATTACTTTTTTGCCCAAATTTGATAGCATATCATACAGCTTTTTGAGAGGCTGACTGTAAGCATACAGGGTCTCTCCCTACAACTGTAATAGCAATATCATCAGCATGGAGAAAGAGCTTTGCTCCAAGAACATTTTCCAGGCTTATATCATGACAATAAACTGAGAGGAGAAGTGGACTTAGAACAGCCCTTTGAGGGAGTCCAATGTCAAATGCTTTCCTCTTAAACTCTGAGAAGGAGCCCCCCAGGGAGGCCTGGACCTCCCTACCCATCAAAATTGGTGGATCCAATTTACCAGTAGGTCTGGTAAGCCCATTACAGATAGCTTTCTGATTAGTTGCCTCACATCTACTCTATCAAATGCTGATTCCATGCCTGAAAAATATCACATGAACTGCTTTTTCCTTTTTTGAAACTTTGTTGGATCAGATGCACTAGTCTAACTAAGGCATCTGTGGTGCTCCTTCCAGGGAGAAATCTGAGCTGTTCAATTAGGATGTGGTCTGATAATGGGGTTAAAATTCTTTGTTTTATTACCCTCCCTCAATTAGTTTTTGCAACACAAGAGAGTGAGTGATATGGGGTGTATGAATCAACCAGCTTAGGGTCTTTTCCTGCCTTGAGAAGTGGGATCACTGTTGCCTTATTCCATTCAGATGGTATTGATGACTCAATGACAGACCTATTTGAATAACTCTGTCAGTAGCTCAACAAATATATCTGGCAAATTGTGAATTCCATCAGGGCCAGTTGCACCAGGCTGGAGTTTTGAAATGGTGTCTTTAACTTCCTGAAAGCTGAAATGAGAAAATGCAAAAGTACCTGTTTTTTGAGACTGAGTTGATGGTGGTGTGAACTGTGATGGTGTATCTACTTTCAGAAACTTTTCTAAGAAGAGATTAAGTTTCCCATTGGTTGAAAATTCTGTAGTCCTTCCCATCTGTATTTCTGCAGGGATGGGTGGTATTGTGGCCAAATTTGTCATCAATGAGCCTTCTCCATCCATCTTGTGTCTCAGTCTTTAGTGTCTTTTTGAATTCTGCTGTCTTTTGCTTGTAAACTATTTTATTCTCAATTGAGGGGTATCTAGAGAAGTTATTTTTTGCTTTTTTCTTCTCTAGGTAGGCTTTCTGGCATTTATTGTTCTGTCCTTGAGTGGAATTTTGTTTCTTGGAATGAGGTTGTTCGTAACAAAATATTATTTCTGAAGAAGCTATGATAGCTGAAGTAATCTTATTAGATAATGATTCCACTGACTCGTCACTTGTCTTAATTTCTGAAGCCTTTTGGTCTAAGTTGTATTTCCAGGAGTTCCAGAGTTTGTCTTGGAATTTACAGAATTTTACTGTTGGTACCTTTGACCTTACTGGGATGATCTCTAGTGTTAAAGATAGAACCTCATGGTCAGAAAGTCAAATGTTTCTGAATTTCTACACTATTTATAATATCTGATGATGTGAAAGTGAGGTCAATGGTTGAGTACTTGACTGTCAGAGGGTTCAGCCATGTATTTAAGTCTTTGGGGGTGTGACAAAGGACATCTTATTTATGGGTTTCCAGGATGTAATTTTGTTAGAGGGGTTGCAATTAGATCTTCTGGAGATACAGTATCCCACATTCTGTGGTGCAGGTTAAAGTCAACACTAATTATTTTCACAGGGCCACATGCATTCACAATCAGTTTGAATTGATTCAGGGAGAATTTTATTTGTCTTTGGGGCATAACAGTTAGCACTACTAATCCACTTAATGCTTCCCAGTCGTTTTATGTCAATTATACCTACCTCCATTTCCCCTTGTGGGCTGGGGTCATGTATTCTAAAAGTTAGGTCATTTTTCACAAGTGACAGTAGGCCACCACCTGTTTTGTGGACTCTGTCCCAACAGGCAATATTGTACCCCTTGAAATTATGGACAGTATTCTCCTGTTTTAAGAAAGTTTCTTGAAGTAGGAAAATATTAGGAGCAAGCCTGACTAAAATATTTTGGAGTTCTTTTCTTTTGGCTTGGTTGAATCCCCAGAGTAATTTAGTTGGAACACTGAAGGGGAGCTAGTCATATGTGTGTGAGGGGGCTAACCTGGGTCTCTGTAGCTTATTACCACTACCTTCTGGGCTAGGTATAGCCTCCTTTCCTTTACATTTTCTTTCAGGAGCCCTTGGGCTGCTGGTTTGGGGTGGGTTGTTACTGGTTGTAGGGCTTGGTTCAACTCTGTTTAGGTTTTCAGCAATGTTGGACAGGCTAAGGACTGCATTTTGAAGATTAGCTGGCAGTACCTGAGAGACTAGTTTGCAAAGTGATGTTATTGTCTCAACCAGATCAGAGATCTGCTTCGTAACACCTTCAAACATGGTCATATATTTCTTGTTGAGGTCCTCAACTGGATGGTGGTTATGTGTGTCAAAGGAGGGAAGGAGTCTTTATGGGCCATAGGGATGTGTTTGGTTTGTGTTGGAAGTCCCTTCTTCAGGACCTCAGCAGCAGTCCTCATGGGGGACATTATTAGTGAAGGAATAGGTTACAATTGCTTTGTTCTCCATGAATACTGGGCATTCTCTAGCATTAGCAGCATGGTTACCACTACAGTTGGGGCACTTGAGTACCTGATCTTGCTTAATTGTTTTAAATTGGGGCATTCATTATGAGTGTGTTGTCTACTACACAGTAGGCATCTTCTGCCTCTGCAGCAATTTGAAGCCATGTGGCCAAAACCTTGGCAATTGAAGCACTGTACTGCCTAGGGGATAAACTGCTTAACTGTATACCTTGCACCCCAAACAGAGATTTTCAGAGGGAACAGAACATCCCAATTGAAGGTGCAAACCAGGGGGATAACTGAAGGGCTTGGGTTTTTAAATGCCAATGCCACATGTTTATCTATTCTATTGTCAACTTGAGCCTCCTTGACAAAGTCATCCAGATGGGTAACCTCCTCAGATAGGATGAATACAATTCCTTTTCTATTTCTGATTAAAGCAGGTTTGGAGCTAGGACCAAGCACAAACTTTACTTTACAGCCATTTACTGCTATATCTGAAATTGAAAGTATAGCAGTAGCTCCTGATTGGATTGCAGCTATTATTATAATGGAGCCATCTGGTCCAAGTGGCAATGACTGTTGTACTACCTAATTTCAACAACCTACTGGACTCATTTGGACCTTCAACACCTAAAGCCAAAAATCCTAACACTAGAGTTACCCTATTTGGGTCAGGGGTGACAGGACGGTCAATATATACCAAATCATATTATTGAGTTAGGACTAAAGTGAATACACCATTTGATGCCTTTTTTATGCTGATTACGAATATAATAAGCATTTCTATCGGAAATGAATTTCAGCCCCCCCCCTATATAGGCCAATTTAGGGTTAGGTTAGGTATAGCCTATATAGGGGGGGGGGGGCTGAAATTCATTTCCAATAGAAATGCTTATTATATTTGTAATCAGCATAAAAAAAGGCATCGAATGGTGTATTCACTCTAGTCCTAACTCAATAGTATGATTTGGTACATATTGACCGACAGGACTACTAATTGTCCTGTCAGTCAACTCAAAAAAAAACAAAAAAAAACAACAAGATAAAAATTACAAGAGAAATAAAATATCAAATAAATAAACAATAGGCCACATGCAGAGCCCTCAGTCAATAATAAGTTAAGCAAGCAAAATAAATCAAAAGCAGGCACAGCACTAAATTTCAAAGCAGGGTAAAATGGGTTCCTAAGCACTCTCAGCACTGTGGTAGTTGCATTATGCAGGAATCTGGGAAAATTTGCACAAAGCATAATAGCCTAACAGTCAAAGCAAGCCAAAGGCCGAAAATGCACAACAAAACGAGTGTACAGGCTTCAACAAATCCGTGTTTAATCAGCAAACCGTGTCACTCTAGGGAATTCTTCTTCTTCTATTTCACAGCAGGCGGGCTTTTCAGTTGATACTATTTAGCCCTTTTCCTTTTGCCTTCACTCTGGTGGGCTACAGAGCTACTGGCTTGGTTGTCTCTTATTTATTAGATATTCTCAAATATCTTTCAGTAGATCTTTCGACTCAAGGAGTTTCAAATATAGATGATAGATATCGATTTCTGTGCTCGGTGTGCAGGAATAGTCGGCTAGGCTCTTGGCTGATAGTGAGATTTTGTGGTGCTTGAAGCACTTTAACAGTTTTACAATGCAAGGTATGCTGTGCAGACGTCAGCATAATACATTCAAATAGGCAGTGGTCAATTGTTTCATTATTCATAATACAATACCTGCAAAGAAGGGACAAGGGAACTGAACCACTTGAATTAGGAAACTGATACGAGAATGCAAGAAAGTTCAGTCCATTTGTTCCAGAACGAATTCTGTGATAAATTTTTAGGAAAGTACTTATTGGGAAAGGGGGAAAGAGTAGGTTTTTCTTATTAAACATAATATCTGATAGTCTCCATCGGTAAATATCTCTAATGGGGATTGGTCTCCCACTTGGCTGGTCAATATTTATAGCATTTTTTTGCTATTTCATCAACCTGATGATTACCACTTATACCAGAGTGGCTAGGAATATACTGAAGATAAGTTCTTATGCCACTTGAAGCAAGATTATCTATAATACTAAGACAATGATAAGTGTCAATATCCAGCTTATACTGAGGAGCTGAAGACAGCAACTCAAGGCTTGATAAAGAGTCAGAATAAACTATATATATTATTTGAACTGGCAATCAAGGGTTTATTTTCTATAAGGTGTTCTAATTAGACCCCCAAGCCACGCCGAAAAGTCGGCGGCGTGCCGCCAAAAAAAACGGCGGTGCGCCGCCAAGTTTGCATCAGCGCGCCAACGCCGCCGCTGATTCTATCGGCGGCGGCGTCACTAATATGCCACCTTTTTTTTTTGTTTTTTTTTTTCTCTCTTTTTTGGTTATCGATATCGACCTCCGGGCTTCAACCGTCATCCCCGGACTAATCTGTTTCTTAAAAATAAATACTGTCATCTTGAAACTCGCCATGTATATCGGTTCGTAGGAAGGAGAAGAAGAAATTTTTCTTGAAACAAAAATCCACTTTAAAATTCTGTGCATTTTTCTTTCTGATTTTTCGGATGAAAAGAGGTAGGTAAAAGAGCATTAGGCAATTCAGGATGTTATCATAGGCAGCGCAATCGATCTGTCTAAGTAAAGAACAATGTTGGCACAATGTATTATTTTTTTTTTCCATACCAGGGCAACTCGTATCGAAGTAGTTGTCGTAGAAAAACTACAAAAAGGGCTCATTCGATTGGAAATTGGAATAGCTAGTGCCCTTTTAATAGTCGAAAGTGATTGGAAGGCAGCTAACAACCCTTCCACGCCCACCGTTTCCCAAACACATCCAATCAAAATTTAAAGATAGCCATTTTGTTCAGAGTAACTGATTTCCAGAGAGAAACTATGTTTTTTGAGGAGGTTACTCCCCCCACAACCCTTAGGGCAAGGGTTTTGTAGTTATGCCCTGGGGGTATATAAGAACGATGTTGGCACAATGTATTTTTTTTTTCCTTTAGACCAGGGCACTTCATATCGAAGAAGTTGTCGTAGAAACTTCGAAAAGGGCTCATTCACTTAGAGATTGGAGTGGCTTGTGCCCTTTTTAGTAGTCGAAAATGATTGGAAGGCAACTAACACCCCTTCCACGCCCACCATTTCCCGAAACACATACAATCAAAATTTTTGAGGTAGCCATTTTGTTTAACGTAGTTGAAAGTTCTGGAAATTAGGTCTTAGAGGATGAACAACCACCCTCACATCCCTTAGGGTAAGGGTTGTAACTTATGCCCTGGGGGCATACACGGTGTTTACAGAAAGTGTTGTCGTAGAAGCTCAAAAAGTGATCATTCGTTTGGAGATCGAAAAGCCTAGTGCCCTTTTTAATAATCGATAGTGATTGGAAGGCTTGACATTTTTATAGTAGAGATCGATGTGGGTATAATGTATCATTTTTTTGTTGTTGTTGTTTAGACCAGGGCACTTCGTATCGAAGGAGTTGTCGTAGGAACTTCGAAAAGGCTCATTCGATTGAAAATAGAAAGGGCTGATGTCCTTTTTAATAGTCGAAAGTGATTGGAGGGAAACTAATCCCCCTCCCACGCCCACCCTCCCATTTGCCTTTATGTTTAAAAAGTAAATATTGCCTTAAGATTAAATCAAAATGCACTATGTTTATGCTAATTCCCAATAAGGCATCTCAGCAGTATCCCAAGAACGACTGAGGGTATTATGTTCAAACTTTCAGGGCTTCTTCTGCTCTTAAAATTTGACCAAATCAAAATAGCGTAAGTGTATCCAAGCTATCAAAGAAAGTAAACAAATTTTTTTGCGAATGTTATCAAGTTTTCCATTTCAGGTCAACTAGAGGAGGTATGAAACTAATTTAAACACTACTATATGTGCCCAGATTTTTAAAAGGTTCTATGTTATTAAATTTTGCTGAAAATTGTTTTCCAACATACAAATAGCAGGCCAAACTATAAATTCTTAAGAAAACGAAAAGATTTAAAGTATTATTTTCTTTTTCCCTGAAAAGACTATGTCAATATAAAACGAACAGAAATTAATTGAAAAAACTGTCTCCAAAAAATAAGTTTTTTCAAAGAAAAGTACAGAACTCCATTAAACAAAAAATGAGTAAAATTAAAATCAAATAACCTTCCAAGCGTGAAACTACCACTAATCAGCAATCGATAAATAAATGAAACCCCAAAACGGACAGAAATTACAATAAATAACCGAGTCAAACTCAAAACGAGCAGAAATAAACATAAGTTGGGCTCAAAACCCCTATGCCTTCCCAAGGCCCGAACATAATTTTGTACTTTACTGAAAAAAATACAAATGAATATGCATTGTCAGTTTAATATACATATACTGATATTTAGTATCAAAATGTTAATACTATTTTGATTTATTAAAGTTATAAAAGTAAAACATTTATATTTTTTTTTTAAGTAAAGTGAAAATTATGTTCTGGCCTTGGGAAGGCATAGGGGTTTTCAGCCAAACTTATGTTAATTTCTGCTCGTTTTGAGTTTTGAATCAGTTATTTTCATTGTTATTTTTGTTCGTTTTGGGTTTCATTTATTTATCGATGCTGATTTGCGGTAGTTTCCTGCTTGGTAGATTATCTAGAGCTAGTATAGAAATATATCTATAGAAATGAATTACTTTTTTTTTGCACAGTTAGCAGAGCAACACTGAAGTTGAAGTAGTCTTAAACTTACACTTCAAACGTTATAAGCTTGACCACTTCTTTCAGAAAAGAATTTTGGAGGGTTATTCCGTGTTGATAAGAAAAGAGGGTAAAGGTGCAGTTTAGTTTCCTCCCGTAGTGTAGGGTGCAGGAGCCCTATGGTGAAGGTGCAGGTTTGTTCTCCCTTATAAAACAACTTATTTCAGCAGATGCAAAGAAGAAGCCCATTTGCGGCATTCTGTGGGACCCCAAGGTCCAATACTAGTATCATCCCGCGAGTGGCAGTTTACGCTCGTCAAGTTCTGGCTGTACCGGCCACAAGTGCCCAGCTAAACGGCTTTTTAGCACGACAGGACTGATAGTGACTGCAAAAAGATCAATGGCTCCCGGCAGAGTGAACAAACTCACTTTTGTTACATCAATTGTAACTGAAGTGATGTAACCGCTGATTTAAAATTATTGGTGTTGTTAAGCCATGGTATCTAATTTGTATACAGTGTTTTTTCGATGTTGTTATTTTTTTTTTTTTCACTTCCTTTTCGTATGTATTTGATGAACAGGAGATGTTTGAACTTAAAAACTTTGAAAGTTATACAAACATAGTAGCCCAAATCATTAACAAAAAGGACATGACTAAACACGGGGGATTTTATAGGAACAATGCGATGTTAAACATAAGCACAACGTAGGTTTTCCCTGGGTCTAGTGGCTAAAAATGAGAATTCTACTTGGTCTGATCGACTTTGAACATGAACACTTTCCGCACAGCCAAACAAATTCCTGTTTTGTCATATTATTCTTGTTGAAAGAGGTTGAACGGTTGAACGTGCTTGGTGAAGTGGAATTTTTATTATTATTTTTTAAAATCAGAAAAATCGGCACGCCGTGGCTTTTTGCCGGTCTAAAATCGGCGGCACGCCGCCGCCAATACTGAATCAAACATTCACACGTGACACCGCCGTCATTTCGGCGTGGCGCGGCTTCGGGGACTAGTTCTAATGCCATGATTATGGCATTTAACTCTGCAGACATTATAGATACATTATTATATCAATCTCTCACCCATTGCAATTTTCAGGTGAGGAAGGAAGCACCACTTTCTCTACCTTCTCATTCATTTTGGACCCATCAAAAATATTTTGGAAATAGTTTTTATAAGTAATTGTATTAAGTTCAGCAAGTTTTTTCTGGACAAAAGCAATGGGGGTTAAATCTTTAGTCCACTTTGAGAAATCAGTATTTATTATGGGGATTCACCAATTCCATGGAAGGGATTGGGGAAAGTGGGTGCAATAGACTTTGTGGGTAACAGGGATCTTTTCTGAATATTGGCATACTCATCTGCAATGCCTCTATACATGGCTGGATTTCTTAACCAATTATGTAGGGTGTGTGAGCTATTTGATTCAATTTTTGTAAGATGTTTTATCAAGGAAAGCTACGTCTCTCCCTTATTATTGTTAATCCACTCTCCATAAGCAGAAACTTGGTGCTTGTGGGTTTCCTAAGACCAAATATGAGACGTATTATATCGTTTTCTATTGTTTCAATTTTTTGCATCTGGGTCTTTGCACATGCACCATAGACGATGAGCCCATAGTCAATAGGGGTCTTATATGTGATTAATAAAACTGGAGTAAGGTTTTCTCCTTACCACCCCAGGGTGTGGAAAGAAGTCTTTTTAGTATAATTGTTTTTCTATAGCATTTTTTTATTGTGTTTGAAATGTGGAGGTGGAAATTAAGTTTTTGGTCAAGCATGAGACCTAGGTAATTAATATGATTATCTTTTGACATAGTTTGTTCCATTTAGAGTTAGTCTTGCATTAACATGATTTTGCTTTTGGTGAAATTTGATTATTTTTGATTTGGTAGGTGCAATGGGTAAATCTGAATGTGGAGAGAATTTTTTCAAATTGGAAAAGTGACTTTTGCAGCTTTGACTGTGCAATCTCAAAGTGTTGCCAGATAACATAGTACCAGATCATCAGCATATTGTAGATTCGTGTGGGGAGGTTCATGTCCCAGAGATATAGGGCAAAGAGGAGGCCGCTGAGGACTGCTCCCCGAGGAAGGCCTTTGGTTATTTCTTTTGAGGTGAAGAGGCTGAACCTACACAAACATGAAACTTTGCAATTCTATGAAATATTTTATAAAATATACTTGCTTGGGGGGTAGTCCAAGGTTTGCAAGTTTAATTAAAAGGATTTGGTGGTTCAAATTGTCATATGCCCCCTTCAAAAATCTAGGAGAAGCTGCAACTAGGACATTATTTTTTAGAATGATTCATTTATTGCATTTGTTAAAAATATGAAAGCATCTGTTGAGGAATGGTGTTTCCTGAATAGAGTTTGAGTGTGAGGGATCATATTATTTTTTTTTCAACAAACCAGAGGAGTCGTAATAGATCATTTTCTCCATTATTTTCCCCATCACAGGAGTAATCATTATGGGCCTATAAGACTCATGGGTTATTTTTGGGTTATTTTTCCTTAGTGATTGGTAGGAGGGACGACCATTTCCAGATATTAGGGAACATAGATGAAGCCCAAGCATGAATATAACAATTTAGAAGTTCCTGTTTGTATGAAGGGGTTAGATTCTTTATCCATGTAGATGTATATTGTCATAGCTGCCGCTAGTCTTGGTCCTAATATGATGTATTGTATTATTCAATTTCCTGGATTGAAAATGGACTGGTTATATACTCAGATCCTGGGCGAGGTTGATAACTTGGGTTCATAGGAATTGGGGGGCGTTTTTGCTACAGTTTTTATTTGATGTTAGCTTATTAACAAAAAGAGTGGCAAATAGCTTAGCTTTTCCATTATCATTGTCATAATGGGTATTGTTTATTTATAAGCTCATACAGGAGTGGGTTGGGGGAAGTCTTTTTTCCCACAGATGTGGCTTATGACTTTATGTATAAATTGGCTCATGTGTTTCTCTGGAGAGATTATTTGCAAAATTATTCAAGTTTTTTTCATATTTAGCATTTATAATGGTCCTTTTTATATTAGATTCTGCTTGTAATTTTTTTAAATAGTAGTAGGTGATGTTTTTATTTTAAGAATGTTCTCCTAGCTGTCTTTTATTTTTCATTTATTTTTTTTTGGCAAACTCCAATTTTTTGGGTCCCCACCATGCTTTTTGGGGAATATGTTAATTTTTTATAGGAAGGTTTTTTTTTTTTTCCCCCCACGGGGTTTTTTTTTGGTTTTTTGTTTTTCCTGGGGAAATAGCATGAATTTTAAGCTGTAAATTTTATTTAGTAAAAAAAGAAAATTGCCAAAACTTCAAGCCATGTTGGTGTCCCCCCAGCATGTTTTTTTTTTTGGCCACGGTTTTTTTTGAAAAATGCATGAATTTTTTTTTTTTGGGTTTGAAACTTGGTTGAATAATTTCATCCATTTTTTAGCTTTAGTTTTTTGGACATAGGGCCCGGCCCCAAATTTTTTTTTGGACACACCGTTAGTTGTTTTTGGAAATAATATTTTGGAAGGGGGGGGTATTTGTGGGATAGGGTTTTTTTTTTTTTTTTTTTTTTTTTTTCAGCAAAGTTCGTTTTTTTAAGGGAGCAAAACGATGGCAAAGCGATCAGTGGTAAATATAGAAACCTATCAATTTTTTTTTTACATAAATATTTTTTTTGTTATTTCCAAAAATATTTAAAGACCAAACAATTTGTAGGCCCCCAATTTTTGTAAAAGAGGAAGAAAAACTTGCCACTTTTTTTTGGGGTTGAAAATAATTGTTTTAAATTTCAGGTTTTTGGGGAGGGGTAAGCCAAACAGCTTTTTTAATTCATTTAATTTATTTTTTGAAAATTCAAATACGCCCTTTTTTTCAAGGAAAACTTAAAAAAAAAACCAGCCCTTTTTGATTTTGCTGGTTTTTTAATTTCCCCCCACAGGCTTTTGTTGGGCCATTAAAAGTCCCCCCCCCCACCCCCTTCCCCACGAAATTACTGGCATATTTTTTTTTCACAATAGAAAATTTAGGAAAAATTTTCTTTTTTATATAGCTGGAGAAATCCCCATTTGGGCCAATCCTGTAAAAGGTTTTTTTTTTTGGCCCCCTTAGGGTTATAAAAGGGACACTATAAATGTAAAGTTTTTTTTTTGTAAATTTATTCCAAGCCACAAACACTGGATTTACCCAATTTTTGCCCAATCAAACATCCATTTAAACAAAAATTTTTTTGAAAAGTTGGTGCACAGAATTTTTTTATATTTATTTTTTTTTTTTAAACCTTTATTAAAAACGCTACTCCCCACCGTCCTTTTTTTCCTCTCTGAAAATTGAATCTTTAATCCCTTTTCTGGAAAAAAAAAAAGAAAGGGAAAAATAAATGTTAACAAATCCCCCAAGAGAACTTTAATTTTTGGTTTGAAAAAAAAAAAAATTTTTTTTGGGGGGGGGGGGGGGGGTGAAAAAATGAAATTTTTTTTTTTTTTCCTGGAGGCAAGTCCAAATGTTTTTTTTGATGGAAATTTTTATTAATTAAATTTAAAAGATAATTTTTAGGTTTTCATTTTAACCTTTTTATTTTTCCCTTTGGTGAGTGATTTCCTACGTTTTTTGTTCCCCCTGGAGGTTATTGAAAAATATGTGTTTTTTTGGTGTTGTTTTGGAATTTTTTTTAATTTTTTTTTTTTTCAATATGACCTTGTTTGCCCAATCAAAATGTTATTATTTTTTCAATCCGTTGTTGTTTTTTTTAAATAAAGTTCTAAGCGAAGAAATCTTTTTTTTTTCTTGTTTGCCTTGAATGGACATAAATGAAATTTAGGGAATTGTTTAGATTTTTTTTTGCCATTTGCAGCATGGATTTTTTTTTTTTTTGTTTGTTTCTGTGTTTTGTTTTTTGTTTATGATTCCCCCCCCGCGCACGGTGGGCCTGAACCTGCCATTGTTGCAGTTTAGATGGGAATAAGCCAATAATATTTTTTGGGGTTTTGCAAATGTTTTTGGTTTGTGCAATAAATTTGGGTTCCCCCAAGTTAAAGGTAATTTAAATTTTCCCCTGTAGTTGGGGGGTTTTTTTTTTCTGGTTTTTGTTTCTTGTTTTTTTGGAGGGGGGGGGGGGGGCACCCATGGCCGACCTCCAAATTGTCCCACTAAGACCAAGGAAGGCCCTTGGGTTTTGGCCTTTTGGGTTGGGATTTCCTGTTTTTTCTTGAATAGAGAAATGGTGGGAGCCCCTAGGGGGCTTTTTTCAAGGAAATTGGGGTGTTTTTGTAAGGAAAGGAACTTTTGAAAAATTGCCAATTGGGAAGTGTTTTTTTTTAACCCCTTGGACAAAATTTTTTTTAATTTTGGATTTTTCAAATATAGGTTTTTTTTTTTTTTAATTTGGTTGTGGGAAAATTTGGGGCCAAGAATTTTGCCCTTTTTCCATAGCTTGCCAAAAAAAGTTATGGAATTTAAAAGCCCTTTTTTGCCCTGCTGCCTATTTTTTTTTTTGAAGTGTTTTTTAGTGCTCTTTTCCTTTTATATGCAGGGCCAACAAAATTTTGGGGGGTGATTTTAATTGGTTGGGATTCCAAATGTTGGGCCCCCTTTTTTAAAAAATGTTTTGATTTTACGATAGTAAAGGCCCCTGGAAAAGTTGGGTGTTTTTTTGTGTTTGCAAGTTTTTGTCCCCCCCCCAAAACTCCCCCTTTTAGGATGGGAAAAAAAACCCCTTTTTTTTTTTTCAAAAAAATTTAAAACTTAATAGGGTAAAAAGGAGAAGTTTTTTGGTTTTTTTTTTGTTTTTTTTTTTTTTTTTTTTTCATTGCAAAAATTTTATTTTGTTTTTGTTGTGGTTCACCCTTTTTTTTTTTAGACAACTTCCTTGACACACTGGATTAAGGCCTTTTTGGGCCTTTGTATTTCCTTTTGTGCCGGTTTTTTTGAATTTTGCCCGAAAATAGGAAAAAATAATTTTTTTTTTCTGGGGAATAATTTTAATTTTTTTCCTTTTTTTTCCAGTGGGGGGTAAAATAAGAAAAAGTATTTCTTAACTTGTTTTTTTAATCCATTAGAAAGTTTGGGTGTTTTCCCAGTTGAAAGTGGGAAACCAATCCTTTTTCTTAACAGGGAATTTTGGTGGGTAACCGCCCCAATTCCTGAAGTAGGCCCCCTTTTTCCTTTTAATACCTTGAAAGGTATTTTTTTCCTGAGGGAACCAATTTTATAAAACACTACTATTTTTTTTTTGTTTTTTTGGTGAAATTGTTTTTTTTTTTTGGGGTTTTTTTTTTTTTTTTTTTCCCCCATTTTTTTAGATGCAAAATTTTGAATTTGGGGGTATTTCCCAGATGGAGATTTTTAGATTTTAAGTTAATTAACTGGCTGAAAAAAAAAAATTTTCCCTGGATCTTGAAACAGCTTTATTTTAGCAAAGATCCCCAAATCCGTGGGGTGTAATGTTTTAAAGAAAAAACTTTTTTTAATTTTTTTAACATTTTTTTTTTTGAAAAAACCTGGGCAACCCCCCTTTAAAAAATGGGGTAGTAATCCCCTTTTGTTTATTTTTCCAAAAAGGGGGTATCCTGGAGTAAATTTTTTTTTTTGGAAGAAAGGTTAAATGCCCTAAGTTTTTGTTTTTTTTGGGGGGGGAAAGGAGAAAACTTTTTTTGGACAGGGGGGAAGGGGAAAAAAATACTTTTTTTTGATTTGGGGGGGAAAAGTTTGTTTTTTCCCTTTTTTTTTGGAGCTGCTTAGAAACGGACCTCCTTGAAAAATCCATTTATCATCCCCTTTATTTGGTGGGACATTTCAAGCCCTTTCCCAAACCCCCCATTTGGGATTTCATTGGTTCCCCTATTCCTCCAGAATTTTGGAAAAAGCTTTTTTCAATGTGGAAGGCCTTTTTTGGGGGGTTGGATAGAGAAAGCCTTTTGAACCCCAAGCCCAAGGGTGGGGGGGGGGCAAAAAATGGATTCAAATTTTTCCATTAGTAATTTTAGGGTGGGAATCCGGAGGGAACCCCTTTTTTTTGTAGGGGGAAAGGTTTTTTTTTCCCTTTGCATTGCCCCTAATTGGGAAATAAGCCTTTTTAAGGCTCAAACCCAGGAAAAAAAAGAAATTTAAAGTTGAATTTATGATTACAGACCGTCCCTGGCAACCTCCCCTACGGTGGGGGGAAAACCTTTCCCCCCACCACAATCCCAAAACAAAAAGAAAAACACCACGGGTTTTTTTTGGGCCCTGAAGGGAGGGATTTTTTTGAGCACGAATTTTTTTGGTTTTCGGGTTAAACAAAAAAACTAACTTGATAAATCCCGAGAAAAAAACATAATTCACAAATTAAAATTTTTTTTTTTTTTTTTAATTTTTCTAAAAAAATGTTTTTGTTTTTTCCGAAAAAGTGAATGTTTTATATTTTTGTTTTCTTATTTTTTTTTCCCATTTTTTAATTTTCGTCCCCTTTTTTTTCTTTGTTTCCCAACTTCAAATTTTCCGGAAAGTGGATGAAAGCGGGGGTTTTCCCCCCCCCACGGCCCGTCCCCAATAAAAGTTAATAAAGTAATTTTCCGCAAAGCCTACATACCGTTTAAAAGTTTTTTTGGTGGGGGGAAGGGGAGAGGAAGGAGGGCCACGGCCTTTTCAACAACATTGAAATTTTTACCTTTTCCCCCTGGGAACCTTTTTATAGAAAATTTTTTTTTTTGAAGCAATTCAATTTTGAATTATTCCACACGTTTTCCAGTTCTTGGGAATTTTTATATCTTGACATTTTAATTTTTTTTTTTGAAATCAAAACCCTTTTTTTTTCAAATTTGTAAATAAGTTTTAGTCCCCCTTAAAGGTTTTTTAAGATGTTTTTGTTTTTTTTTTTTACTTTACACATTTTTTTACTAAAAGAAAAGGGCTTTCTGGCCTTGTTCCCTGGTTGTTTTTTTCCCAAAAACAAGAATAGAGAAAAAAAAAAGTTTTTTTTCAGAGACCCTGACCCTATCTAATTAGTTTCTTTTTCCCTTTTTTTTTTAGCTGAAAATTTGAAAATTTTTCCCCCACAATTTCCACTTTTTTTCCTATTGAATTAAACTTTTTTCCGGAACCCTTATTGAAAAAAGTTTTTTTAAAATAAAGGTTTTAACTTTGGTTTTTTTCCCGACAAACCAATAAAAAAGTCAATAAAAAAGTTTTACAAGAGCATAATGGTTGGGTTATTTAACCTTTTTTATGGGACCACTTTTTATTTTAAAACTGTTATTTTGCGCCCGTTGGGAGCCACCGCTTTGAATTCCCCCGCCGTGGCATTTTTTATAGTTCCCCCCTTGGGTTTTTTTTTTTTTTTCAAATTCAACATATCAAGTAGCGTTTTAGGGGGGGCCGGTCCCCCCCCGCCGAGCTTCAGTGGGGGCTTGAAGAAAAATTTTTTTTTTTTTTTAAAAGCTCAGCAACTATTTTTATTTTAGGATTTTTAAGAATTTTTTTTTACGGTGTGAATTTTTGTTTCCACAATCTACAAAATCGTTTTTTGATAAAAAATTATTTTTTTGCCCAAAACCTTTTCAAAAGGTTCCAAATAAGATATTGGTTTTTTTTTTTTCCCTTTTTTTTTTTGATTAGTTTCCCCCCCCAACCCCCCCCCCCCCCCCCGCTCTTTCCAGGTCAAAGTGCAAATAAGTTATGCCCCACACAAATTAGTTTGCACACAATTATTTTTTGTTTAACCATATAAAGGGCTTTTAGCTTTCTAAACCATGTAGGTGTCCCCAAAGAGGGCGTGACCCTCATGTGATAGTTCCCCCCCCCCAAGGAAATGACCTGGGAGTATATTTTAATTTTTAGAAACTTTTTTTATTTTATATTAATATAATAAAAAAAATTTTTTTTTTTTTTAAACTCCAAGTTTAAGAGCAACTTTTAATAATGTTTTTAAACGAGCCAAAATTATTACACTTTAAATGAGAAGGCAATTGCCCCTCCTCCTCACACACCCCAATCTTTTGCCATCCTTCCCCACCCAAAAGTATTTTACCTTTTTTTAAATGGGAGTACTTTTTTTAAAAAAAAGGATTTTATTATTTTTGTGTTTTTCTTAATTCAAACGACCCTTGCCGCTTTTTTTTTTTTTTTTCAAAAAAGTTTTGATTAAATTGGGGAGAAATTTGGACCCCCGGTTTGTTTTTTTTTTTTTTTTTTTTCTCAAAATTTAGGCGTAAAAATAAGACGGAGGGCGAAATAGGAAAGGGGTGCAAAACCCCCTGTCCCCCCCAAATATAAAACATAAAACCCAATTTTTTCTGATCATTGTTGAAGATTTTTTTTCAAATGTTTAAGCCCTGAAGAGTTACCTTTTGAAGTTTTTGAAAAAAAAAAAAACTTTTTTTTTTTTTTTTTATTTTTTTTATTTCCTGGATTTTTTTTTTTTTTTTTCAATAAGTAAATTGTGGAAATCCGAAAACTGCAAACCCCCCACAAAAAAATTTCAACCCCCCCAATCCCAATTTTTTCCCCCGACCACGACCCCGTATGAAAAAACATTTTGGTAGAGGAAAATATTTTTAAAATCAGGGGGAGAAAAAAATTTACCCGGACAAATACCCCTTAACATCTCGACCCCTCGTTAAAAAAATTTTTGGAGCAAAAATGGGCAAAGATAAAAGGAAAATAAATAAAAAATAATTTCCATAATAGGAATTTTCCTGGCAAGACTTTTCCCCCAGTAATAAAGTTTTTTCTTGCTGGAAAAGCCCTCACCCCCTCCGGAAACTTTCCCTTTTTTTCTCCCCCCACCCCCGTTTTTTTTGAAAAATCCCAAACCAGCAGGAAAAAATTCCCTAAAACCCCCCAGGCATAACTTACCACCTAAACTAATAGAAAAAAAAGCTGGAATTTAGCCCAGCCCCCTGTTTTTTTTTTTTGTTAGAGTCTGGGAATTAAAACTCCCAAACTAATGCCAATTTACCATAGTACAGACACCAGGTTTTGTCGCTTCACCGCTTACCTCTTCCGAAACGTATTACTCTGGTGCGCTAAAATCTCATCGGTCAAAATAGGCTTTTTTCCTTTGATGATCCAAGACGTCCAAAGTCTCCGTCTAACTTCCTCTAAGATTACACAATTATCCATGTGCGACCAAACCCAAGGCAGCTTCACAGGCAACTTGTCTATCTTCATTCAGAGATTTTATGACCGTTAGTATGCACAACGAGCATATTATTTTTAATAACTGATTGTATCGGGGGATGAAGATGTTTTCCCTGCTGGTGCTACCCCCAGCTGACCGACTCACAATGTACAAAGTAATTACCCAATTTACTTTGCATCAAAGCCCTGGATGGGAAGTAGCTTCAGGCTTGGTTTTATGATTTTATTGGTTCTGACAAAAATAACAGTATTCACACAATCTGTTTACGGGAGAAGCTTTGAGCGTGGCGACCATTATTTTACTGCAGGAACTCCGTGGCCGTCAGTTTGCATTTTGCAACTCCCGTTTCATGATCCGAACACACTCATTGAGTATAAAAGGACATATATCAAACGTTAGTTAGACCAACAAAATTAAATGTTAAATCAAAAGAATAAGCTTATAGGACTATTTGCTACGGCATCTTAGCCGCCCAGTGAACAAATTGCAAACCTCTTTTGAATCGATTCCTTCCATGAATCCAGAAGAAACCTTGGAGCTTGGATTGACTGATAGCATACTAGGTTTAACAAGTATACCTTACTGAATTAACAAGCAGAATGAAAGAAGAAGGAATTAGTTTTCAAGTTAAATGAAGGATTTAAATTCAAACTTACTTTTGGTTTAATTGCAAAAAAAATCAGATTAGATCGAGTGCCAACTATCGACAGAGGATAAGACAGTCATTTGTCAATAATTAGTATATAAAGAATAATCTAATTAATTAATGAATGGAATTTAATTTTGTAAAACAATTTTAGAAATTAAAAAGTATATAATAAATGGTTTAATAATTTTTAAAACTCATATTTTTGGTCACAATTTATTTAGTCAAGCTTTCTTAGTAAATATTGTAGTCGAAAAAGAATAAAATATTATCTCCTTATCTCAGTTATTATGCGTCCTTGTGGTCTGGTGGACTGCTCTTATGTGAATCTCCATACAGTACAAATTTTTTCAAAAAGTGCTCCTTTCAGATGCTCCATTCTCTATTTAGGGACGTCCTAGAATTAGCTGAGAATATCTGTTGCTTTGTATTGTTTTATTTATTAGCGTATATCTTATGAAAAGCTTTGAGAATGCGACCCTTATTTTAGCAGCGGGAACTCCCGGTTGTCGTTTGCATTTTGTAATTCCCGTTATAATCCACCAACGTCGATGGAGCATTACAGTGCAATAACGTCAAAACAAAGAGTCAGACAAGCAAATAAAATGTTAATCAAAAAGAATAAACTATGAAGCATTATTTTGCTCTTAAACACCCAGTGAACGAATTTGCGAACCTCTTGAATACCATCACCTTTATGAATCCGGAGCAAGCCTTGAATTTAGATTGATGATGTCATCAAGCTATGATTTAACAGTTGCAATTACTTCATTTAAAAACAAGGGATTAATGGCAAAGACAAGAAATAAGTTTTTCAAGTTAAATTAAGATTTACAATCAGCTATTGACGTATGTTTTTAGTATAAAAAAGATTCAGGATTGGTGAGTGTCAACTATTGACAGAAATAAACAAATCATTCCGATAATTCATTAATTCACAATTCATTCTAACTTTAACGTACAAATGGAATTTAATTTTTAAAAAAGTTTTTAAATTTTAAACTTATATAAATGGTTTAATAAATTAAAATACTACTGATTTACTCAATTCTTTAATAAGTCTTTCTTAGTACATATTGTAGTCCGAAAAACGAAAAAAAATATAGTATCTCCTAGTTAGTTATTACACTCCATGTGGTTGGTGACTCTCTTACGTGAATCTCCATAAGTACAAACGTTGTTCAAAAAGTGTTGTTTCGGAATGCTCATTCTCTTATTTAGGGGCATCTAAAATAGCTAGGAACAGCTTTTTTGTATTTTTTTATATATTGTCTGATAGCTATAAAAAGCTTTTGAGCATGGCGACCCTTTTTTAGCTGCGGGAACTCTCGGCCGTTGTTTTGCATTTTGTAATTCCCCTTTTAATGATTCCAACCAACCTCATCGAGTATTAAGGGAACAACGGCAGCAACATGTCAGACGAGAAAATTTGAAGTGAATGAAATGTCACTCAGGCAGCAGCAACTCTTATAAGAAAATTAAAATAAATTTTTTTGTGAATTATTATCGCTTTAATCATCAGTTTATACAAACAATCTGCTCAACTCATCCTCATTGCTATCTGTGGTGTTCTCCTCCCGATAGTATAGTGCAGACGGTTTGATATCATTCTATTTTTCCCTTCTTGCTTTAGTTTTGTTTTTTTCTTCTGTTTAAAGCTTTTTTCTTAATAGGGCAATGTTTAGATTCCTCCATAAAAAAATGTCCCCCAGATCTCAAATCAAATTCCAGTGATTGCCATAGTGAAAGATACCTAAAAATCTTGGCTGGTCAAGCACCTTTCTCAAAGTTTCAATGATATGCTCCAATTCGGAGAATAGTACAATATAAGGTAGGGGCCTAATGTAACCATAAATGATGATAATGGTTTCAAGAAGTTCTCTAGAAGCTCTAAAAAAAAGGAAAAAAAATCTCCGCCAATCAAAAAGCATTTTCCCTCGTTCCCTGCCAAGATTCCTCCCTCCAAAAACTTAAGGAATTTACCTTAAATTACTCCCTACTACCCCCTTTGAAATAAAAATATCACTGCAATAAGAGTGGCAATTTTTAAACTGCTAAAATCAATTTTCTCTCTTAATATTAACCGTGATTGATCTCTGCTAATAGCTGTAAGAAGATCAAAATCAGCTGAATACAATAATTAACCTAAATCCCTTCCTTGAATACCCCAATTATAGCATCTAATTTGTGAACCCAAACAATCACCAACAAAAATAGTACGGTTTATAATGTTCCCCCAGAGTATCCACTCAGGAGTTAAAAGAATGGCTCCTCCAGATAGGGCTTGAAACACCAATCCCTTGATGATGTTACCCAAATTGGCAAACCCTAACTCTAATGGCCTAAAAACTAGTAGATCCTTCTTATTCACACTGAAGAAAAAATTAATATCCAGAAAAATTATTCCTATTTGGGAAAACCAAACCACACAAGGATAAAACCTAAGCCTATCCAGTGCAGAAGTGGTCTCAAACTGGACCACACAAAGACAAACAAATTTCATGAAATTCTCCAGAGTGTAGTAAATTGTAAAGCTTTCTCATCCTAAAGAGTTGACAACTGCAACAACACTCAGCCTACATGCTCAATTGCAAAGGCCGACACATGAATCTCAAATAAATCATTATGGCCTGCATACAGAATATGGAGCGTCTAACACTCCAATTATCAACAGAGAAGGCCATCCCATACCCTCTTTTGCAGCAATGAAAGCAAATGCTGCCAACAATACCAATAAGCCTTAATAGAACCAACCAAAACCCCCCATTCAACACCCCAATGCATCAAGCACCCCATATAAAACACCATTCTAATCCCCCTATGCTAAATCCCTATCAGAAGGACATCATCCAAGCAACAGCCTCCTTGCCGGTAGATGAGTCCGCCTGACCCCCTCCGAAGAAGAAACAAACCATAAACACTACCAATGAATTAACCCCTTAACGCGACAACAGGATGCACAACCAAAAATGCAATCCACAAATATATGCTTATTCATTCTGAACTGTAATGCAGTTCAGGCCATGAACATACATCAACACAGAAAACAAAAATAATTGCAGAATTGGCAAATCTACATCCACTATGATATGCTTCATTCAAGCAAAAAAAGATCTTGCTTTACTTTTAACAAGCTGAACATTGATACACAGTTCATATGGAAGAATAAATCAACAACACACATATATCGATACTCTCCAATTGAATTAAGATCCACTCACAGAAATAAGCTAAATGAACTAATATCTTTTATGATAATAATTCCATTAAGATTGCTTTGCCTCCAGTAAACTCATTTTAACCCAAAATCAACAAATTAGTCTCGTGGGATATACTATCTCAGAAAGGAT
>CM051259.1:42222579-42272917 GCA_027921565.1 Artemia sinica | reverse complement strand
ATGCTCATTCAAGCAAAAAAAGATCTAGCTTTACTTCTAACCACAGTTTATAGAATTATCCAGTAAGTTTATTGCAGATCATTTCTGGTCTTCATTCTCAGTACGAACAAAAAGCTCCTCCCACTTCTTTCTGCATTAGCGGGTTAGTCTGTTTCCGTCAATCAATGAGAAATGGTTACAAAGTGCATTATTCGTAATAGCGGGTTTCCACTTGTTTCGTGTCCAAGAGAAATCTGACTTGTCTACCCGTGAAAAGATCTAATGCCGCTTATGTTTCTATCTGCAGAAACGTTCTCTGGAGCACTCGCACCTTGGTCCGGGTTTTTATAATGGGTGAGATAGGGTATGATCATACTGCTAATTCTATAAACTGTGCTAATTCTTTCTAACAAAGCTGAACAATGATACACAGTCATATGAAAAATAAATCAACTACACAACACATATCAATACTCCAGTGGAATGTAAGATCACTCACAGAAAATAAGTTAAATGAACTAATATCTTTTATGAATAATAATTCCATTAATATTGCTTGCCTCCAGGAAACTCATTTAACCCAAAATCAACAAATTAAGTCTCTGGGATATACTATCCTGAGAAAGGATAGATCATCAGAGAGAAAAGGAGGTGGGATAGCTTTATTAGTTAAAAATAATATAAAATTCTGTGGCATCAATTTTCCAGGTTTTGCAAATGATGTTGATGAAATTGGTATCAGTGTTTGGCTGAATAATATAAAAACCTAAATAATAAGCTTTTATAACCCTAATGGCCAAACTACAGATGCCATGGATTTCTTTAATTATATAAATAATTCTAATATGATAAAAAATATCATTATTTGTGGAGATTTCAATGCCCACAGCCTTTTGTGGGGGAATAAACCAGCAAATAAAGTTGGTAAATTCATTGAGCTTATGACTTCAAATAATAATGAATTAGCTGTTGCTACCCCTCCAAACCTGAATACATATTTCAACCCCAAAAGAGGCAGATTCTCCACAATTGACCTACAAATTGTGTCTTTAAATATTTTGAATAAAATTTATATAAATAAAATTGACAGTCTATGTACTGACCACTTTGCTATAGTTTGCTCCCTAAATGAACCTGCTGAAACTCTATCACATACCTCCAAATATATCAACACTAAAGCAAATTGGTCTATGTTCCAAAATAAGCTAAATGATGAAATTACAAGTTTCACCCAAAATTCACGCATTTCAAACACAACAGTTGACACACATGCTGAAGTCTTGACATCTTTACTAATAAATACAGCTAATCATGCTATCCCCAGGACAACACCTAAGAAAACATTCCCTAAACACATTCCTAAAGCATGGTGGACAAATGAGTGCCTCAATTAATGGAGAATAAAAAAGGCAGCTAGGACAGAATTCATAAAAAAAACCATCACCTACTACATATTTTAAAAACATTACAAGCAGAATCTAATCTAAAAAGGACTATAATAGATGCTAAATATAAATAATGGAATAATTTTGCAAATAATCTCTCCAGAGAAAAACATGAGCCAATTATACATAAAGTCATAAGCCACATCTGTGGGAAAAAGACTTCCCCCACCCACTCCTGTATGAGCTTATACATAATAATACCCATTATGACAATGATAATGAAAAAGCTAAGCTATTTGCAACTCTTTTTGTTAATAAGCTAACATCAAATAATCAAAGCAAAATGTCCCCAATTCCTATGAACCCAAGTTACCAACCACGCCCAGGATCCGAGTATATAACTAGCCCATTTTCAGTCCAGGAAATGAATAATGCAATACATCATATTAAGACCAAAACTAGCGGCAGCTATGACAATATACACCCTACATGGATAAAGAATCTCACCCCTTCATACAAACAAGAACTGCTAAATTGTTATAATCACGCTTGGGCATCTTCTATGTTCCCCAATATATGGAAATGTTCGTCCCTCCTACCAATCCTAAAGAAAAATAAACCCAAAGATAACCCTGAGTCCTATAGGCCCGTAATGATTACTCCTGTGATGGGGAAAATAATGGAGAAAATGATCTATCACAGACTCCTCTGGTTTGTTGAAAAAAATAATATGCTCCCTCACACTCAAACTGGATTCAGGAAACACCACTCCTCAACAGATGCTTTCATTTTGCTAACAAATGCAATCAATTAATTTTTCTCAAAAAATAATGTCCGGTTGCAGCTTTCCTAGATTTTGAAGGGGCATATGACAATGTGAACCACCAAATCCTTTTGAACAAACTTGCAAACCTTGGAGTACCCCCTAAGCTAGTATCTTTTATTAAATCTTTCATAGAAGTGCGAAGTTTCATCGTTTGTGTTGGTTCAGCCTCTTCACCCCAAAAGACAACAACCAAAGGCCTACCTCAGGGAACAGTCCTCAGTTGGCTCCTGTTTGCCCTATATCTCTGGGACATGTACCTACCCCACACAAATCTACAATATGCTTACGATCTGGTGCTATGGTCATCTGGCAACACCGTTGAGATAGCACAGTCAAATCTGCAAAAGTCACTTCCAATTTGAAAAATTCTCTCAACATTCAGATTTACCCATTGCACCTACCAAGTCAGAAATAATCCAATTTCACCGAAAGCAAAACCATGTTAATGCAAAACTAACTCTAAATAAAACAACTATTCCAGAAGATAATCATATTAATTACCTAGGTCTCATGCTTGACCAAAAACTTAATTTCCACCTCCACATTTCAAACACAATAAAAAAATGCTATAGAAAAACAAATATACTAAAAAGACTTCTTTCCACACCCTGGGGCTGTAAGGAGAAAACCTTACTCCAGTTTTATAAATCACATATAAGACCCCATATTGACTATGGGCTCATCGTCTATGGTGCATGTGCAAAGACCCAGATGCAAAAAATTGAAACAACACAAAATGATATAATACGTCTCATATTTGGTCTTAGGAAACCCACAAGCACCAAGTTTCTGCTTATGGAGAGTGGATTAACAACAATAAGGGAGAGACGTAGCTTTCTCTTGACAAAACATCTTACAAAAATTGAATCAAATAGCTCACACACACTACATAATTGGTTAAGAAATCCAGCCATGTATAGAGGCATTGCAGATGAGTATGCCAATATTCAGAAGAAGTTCCCCATTCCAGCAAAGTCTATTGCACCCACTTTCCCCCAATCCCCTCCATGGAATTGGTCAAGTCCCATAATAAATACTGACTTCTCAAAGTGGAATAAAGATTTAACCCCCATTGCTTTCATCCAGAAAAAATTTGCAGAACTTAATACAATTGCCTATAAAAATCACTTCCAAATTTTGTTGATGGGTCAAAAATGAATGAGAAGGTTGTAAGTGGTGCTTTCCTTCCTCATCTGAAAATTGCAATGGGCGAGAGATTATATAATAATTTATCTATAATGTCTGCTGAGTTAAATGCCATAATCATGGCATTAGAACACCCTAAGGAAAACCAACCTTTGATTGCAAATTCAAATAATATTATCATATATTCCGACTCTCTATCAAGCCTTGAGTTGCTGGCCTCAGCTCCTCAGTATAAGTTGGAAATTGACACTTATCATTGTCTCAGTATTATAGATAATCTTGCTTCAAGTGGCACAAAAACTTATTTTCAGTATATTCCTAGCCACTCTGGCATAAGTGGTAATCATCAGGTTGATGAAATAGCAAAAAATGCTATAAATATTGACCAGCCAAGTGGGAGACCAATCCCAACTAGAGATATTTACCAATGGAGGCTATCAGATATTGATTTTAATAAGATTAATCATATCCTTTCCCCCTTTCCCAATAAGTATCTTTCTAAAATTTATCATAGAATTCGTTCTGGAACACATGGACTAAATTTTCTTGCATTCTCATATAAGTTTTGTAATTCAAGTGGTTCAATTCCCCTGTCCCCTCTTTGCAGGCATTGTAATATGAATAATAAAACAATTGACCATTGCCTATTTGAATGTAATATGCTGACGTCTGCACAACATACCTTGCTTTGTAAACTGTTAAAATGCTTCAAACACCACAAAATCTCACTATCAGCCAAGAGCCTAGCCAACTATACCTGCACACAGAGCACAGAAATTGATATCTATCATCTTATACTTGAACTCCTTGAGTCGAAAGATCTACTGAAAGATGTCTGAGAATATCTAATAAATAAGAGACAACCAAGCCAGTAGCTCTGTTGCCCACAGAGTGAAGCAAAAAGAAAAGGGCTAAATAGTATCAACTGAATAGCCCGCCTGCTGTGAATTAGAAGAAGAAGAAGAAGCAGTCAAATATGGCTATGAAGCATGGGTGTTCTGAAAAGCAGATGAAGCACCTGACTGACCATATTTAAAACAGTAGGCTGTATAAAAAATGTGGTTCAATCCTACTTTCTAGGGCTATAATGAAAGAAAGATTGAGATGGCTAGGGCATTCTGCTGATGAAGGATGACAGATTGTCAAAGATTGTTCTTTTTCAATCAACTGTCTAGAGCCATGGGCGCCCATATGGGGGAGCAGGGAGGGGCTCCCGCCCCCCTGGCTGATGATGCTGCCTTATTTTTATATTTTTGTTCTGAGATTTCTATTATATAGCATTAAAAGTGCCAATTAGATGAGGTTTGCCCCCCCCCCCCCCTAGAATTCAGCTTATGGGCGCCCATGTCTAGAGATAAATGGAAAGCAGGCTGTACTCATCTGGAATGAGAAGATGTTGTAAAGAAAGATTTAAAGGAAATGGGAACTTCCTAGAAGGGTGTAAAGAGGAAGGCTTTGAATAGGTTGGGATGGAGGAGGAGTGATTGTAGCTGTGTTGGCATAAGGTGGCTTGGTGCTGCCGTGAGTTGTTAGCAGTAGTAGTAGTTCTTTACACTAGTGTCGATGGGTTTTTGAGAATTTGAGCAACCCCTCGTACCCCCCCCCCCCCCCATAAGAAAGAATAGCTTAAAATTCTACATATTTAGTATAAATAAATTATGATTTATATGTAGTTTATTTATTTGTCCAAATATTTGGTAGTACATAATAAGCTATTTAATTTATACTTTATAAATGTTTATACATTAATAAATGAATTAATATTGTTACCATAACTGGTCACCACAACCATGATTACTGACTAGATTTTTTTTGGTAAAAATCACTGGAAAAGTGTGACTATGAATGCCCCTGACCACAGATGTACTTACATATTTTATTTTGGAATTGTATCTATTAACTTCTCCAGAATATTTTGGCTATGTATGTTTCTGATTAGAGAAGTACTTAAACCTAATCATTTTGAAAACTTTTGAATCTCAGTTGTAACCACATAAGATGTCACTATACAATGTATAGAACCATATGTAAGTCACCCATAAAATAACCATCGATTTTTTATGTTAAACACTGGACTGCTTATAAAAAACCATTAGTCTTTTATGTTAAACTTTGAACTGCTTATTAAAATCCATCTAAATCAGGGGAAGATCAAACAGTCTATTGTGTATGACTAATGGGTAAGAAACTATGACTACAATTACAAATTGTCATAATTTTAACATGATTTACTGCAGTTTTCCATGATTTTTTTCTGAAGTTTAGGCCAATAAAATTTGCTGTCTAGTTGTGAGAATTGTCCCTCTCCCTCCTAAAAAGATGCCTATTGATTTTCTAACTTCAAGAAAGTTTAGAATTTTAAGATGAAATGGGTAGATTATACCCTAGCCATGATCAAGACAGAGGCCCCGTATCTGAATTAATAGACTGTAAGTAAAGGCATGTATATGACATAGTTGGACAGAAATGTAAACTTTAATGCTCAAGAAGGTGTAACCTTAAGAACTTTCTTCTTTTTAAGTTGAAATGCTATTTTCGGCTCAGTGAATATCCAACAGTGTAGAACATCATTCCACTTTTAGCAGGGACCTCTGATGTTTGGGGGTGCATACGCTATAACAAATATGGTCCTGCTTAAATGTTAACGTAAAATACAGGAATATTAAGCATAACATTGACTTTATTTATAAAAGAACAGTGCAATACAAAATATGAACAGTTTAGAACATAAACAATATTTTGTATGAAGCCGACTGTAATTGATTGCATTCTTGTCATTACATTGAATGGATTTCTTATAAGTGTCAGCTTCCATGGGTACCCTGGTCAGTGGTGGCAATTAAGGAGGGGGGGGGGGGGTGATTGTCCCCCAGATTTTGAAGAATACATGTTTTAGTATATTCATAAAAGCAAATTTTGCAAAATGTGCTTTTTGGAATCTTCATAAAAAATCGAAAAAATTTCTTGCCTCCCTCACATTTTGTGAAATGGCGTCTCTGACCCTGAGGAATTTCCTGAATTTGTCTTGGTGAGTCCTTGAAAAATATTAGTAGGCTGAGATTAGTATAACAGTCCACCTTCCAAAGAAAAAACTGTCAACAATTATGTACACAATCTCTTGAAATACTTAGTTCCACTTGGTGCGTCCTTGGGAATATATATGGCACAATTGCTATGAAGAAGCATTGATACAAAATGAAAGATGGTTTTATCTTTCCTGTCCCTTATTAGTCACGAGACCTTCTCCAGCACCAGTCAAGTCCCTTGACCTTTTAAGAATAGCCCTCATGTTTGACTTCTTCCTCCTCTGCAGAACTATTATTACTACTATAATGACCAAAAGTATTAGAAGTAAAACACCCAAAATAATTGCAGCTACATCGCCTGATCCAAGTTGGACATCAACTGAAATATAAATAATTCGATTTAGCTTTACTGGTTTAACAACTATTAAATGTCAGAATAGGTGTACATGCATTAAAAATCCAATTATTTTGGGGAGAATTGTTAAGTTTTTCAAATGGAGGGGGTCTTACGTTTAGGAAAAACGTTTATAGACACCACATTTCAAATCCAATTTATTTGGTGAAAATAGTTTGGTTTTATCACTTGTTTAGGATATAGGTGCAACTATTATAGCATAGATGAATAGACATATAAAAAATTAAAGTATTCTGAGATATTGTTCGGTTTTCAAAGGGAGGGGATTTGATGTTTAGGAAAATATGTTCTTAGAGCCATATAATCCAATTTCATAGGGGAGAGGGGCTGGTAGATTTTAACACTTGCTTCTTGTAAGTGATTTATTAATGCATATAATAGAACTGTCCTGAGTCAGTCTAGCTTCTAGTTATGCTACTTTTGTTGCTATGATAATGATACCTTGTTTGTTTCTTAAATTGTCTTCAGTTCTCTACATGAGTTTGGATAAGAGGGTTTTTGAGCGTTTGGGAAACCCTTCGCGTCTCTCCCAAGAAAGAACAACTTACAATTCTTACTATTCATTCAGTATAAATTAATTAATTTTTCTGTTTTATTTTTATATATATATATATATATATATATATATATATATATATATATATATATATATATATATATATATATATATATATATGTATATATATATATATATATATATATATATATATATATATATATATATATATATATATATATATATATATATATATATAAATAAAACAGAAAAATTAATTAATTTATACTGAATGAATAGTAAGAATTGTAAGTTGTTCTTATATATATATATATATATATATATATATATATATATATATATATATATATATATATATATATATATATATATATATATATATATATATATATATATATATATATATATATATATATTTATATATATATATATATATATATATATATATATATATATATATATATATATATATATATATATATATATATATATATATATATATATATATATATGTATATAATTGTGTATTTATTTATTTTTTCTCGAAAACAGCTCATATTTTTTTGGGTTACATCATATTTTATTATTCAGTGAAGTCACTAAAAAAAGCAAATAAATACAAATCCATGATCTTTCTTGTGGCAAAAAATGCATAATTTCACATTTTTGTGTAAAGGACCTTGAAACTTCTACAGTATGGTTCTTTGATACACTGAATCTGATGGGGTGATTTTTATTAATTCCTTGACCTTTAGGGGGTTTTCCCCCTTTTTTCGAAATCAGGCAAATATTCACAGGCTCGTAACTTTTAATGGGTAATATTAAACTTGATGAATTTTATATATTTCGAATTAGTATAATAAGCTGATTATTTTGATGTATCTATTGATATCAAAGTTCCATTTTTAAAGTTTTGGTAACTATTGAGCCAAGTTGCTCCTTTCTTACAGTTTGTTACCATGAACTGTATGACAAATTGGAATAATTCCACTATAGACTTAGGAGAGGGTGGGCGGGGAGGAATATAATTTACTGACAATTATCAATTGTGGAAAAGGCAGTTTTAATCATTTGTGCATTCAATTGTAAATTGAATGGCTCCCAAAAATAACCATCAATTAGTTGTTTATAAATGTAAATTAAATAAGTAATTCTGAATTAAGTATAATTAATGCATCAACTAATTATTATGCATCAACTAATCGATTTTGATTTAAAGGACTTCAAACTTAACAGTGATTAAAATTTTTTATTATGCGAACATTGTTTGAACAACAATTCATTAAAAACTGTTACATTGTGCTTTCATTATACATACAATTGAGATTTGCAAGACGTAAGATCTATCTCCAAGATTCGAAAAAAAGAGGCTATTTGATGCTTAATTGCCAGAGCAGTAGGCTAACCTCTTTTCTCTCAGGGTGAGCAGCGTTGGGGGAAAATGACTTGAAACGGGTCTTACGCCTTACGCCATCTTCTCATTGTATGCTAAATCCAAATGGACTAATTGAATCATTCGTATTTTGAAAGGTTTTTTTTCATCTTTGAAGATAAAAATAATTACATACGTGGTTGGAATCGATCTACGATTACAAAGTTGCTGTTGCCGTTAATATCTTCTGCTCTAACTTCCACTCTTGAAATGCAACATGATGGTCGAAAGACCCGTATGTTACTTGAATTGCTACCAATAATAAATTCTTCTCTGCCAAATGGAATGATTGGACTTGTTACTAGTGATCGTATTCCTGAAATAAGTAAATATCTATAGTTGTGCAATGGCCATGCAATCTCTCATTCTCTATCTTCTTTTCTCTCCCTCCCTCCCTTCCCTCTCTCTTACTCTCTCCCTCCTCTCTTTCTCTCTCTTGTTTATTGGCAATGTATCGTAATAGTTATGTATCTTCCCTCTCTTTATATGCTATTGACCTTTGGGGGGGGGGGGGATTAGTGCCTTGGATTGGTTCTTTGATTAAACCCTGTCTTATATTTATGGCAGATGTTTGTTTTGATATTTGTAGCTATTTTCCTTTTAATATCCCATTTATTAGTAATGGCCTATCTTCGACTTAGTTTATGTTGCTTTAGATGTAAAACGTAAATTCGTCAGTTTTGCTTATGAGATTCGTTTTGAAATAAAACTGTATTCTACAACTTCATATTTTTTTTTTTTTTGATAATCCAATTATCAGTATAGTAATCCATACAGGATAGACACACATACATTCAATTTTATGTATTCTTAGATAATAGTACATACTTTAGATAATAACAATAAAATTTTATGTAAATAATTTTGATGTAATTTCAATATTTGATTTCTTAATATTTACATATTTGATATTTTCGCACATAATCAGTGTCTTTCTTATGTTTTGTGGATAGATTATTTTTTATGTAAAAGAATTCTCCTTCCATTTCTTGTCCTGTAATCAAAGCCCCAATATGATTATTTTGGAAATTAGGAGGGGGTAAGGGAAAAACACATTTTTCATTCTTTTCGAAAAATAGCTCAATGGACACTTGCCATTAGTCAAATTTGGTTATGTACACTATAAAACAGCCCAGTAGTGTAAATATCATATCAATATCATTTATGAAATTTTAAATGCTGAACACAAACACTTTATGTACACCAAACTTAAAAAAAGAAATAATAAAAATAAAATGTCTTTTTAATATAGTATGAGTGTCATTCTTGCTACCAAGTTTTGTGTCATTCTGTGTCATCCCTTTTGAAGCTAATAGTTGGTAAGCCATAAAAAATTGTCTCCTCGTATTAACTTCAGAACATAATTAAAAGCTGATCAATAGATTTCATCTATTATGAAGAGGATACTTACCAATTTCGTCGTCTCGGACTTCTACTGCAAAAGGCCAGTTATCAGTTGCACAGTTGCCTGCTTCTGGGACTGCGTTGCATGTTCCCACTGTAAGGACGCGAATATTTGGATTAGTCCTGTCATCTGGCTGAAATAAAAAATTCTTTGAAAAGAGTACCATTTTTTAGGGAAGCTGCAGACTTTGATGCGACAAAATATTTTTTATTTTATTTTTATATTATATCTATTATTATATATTTTTGTAGTTATTAATTAGAGAGAATTCTAAAACTACTTATATTCATTTAGGTTTTAATAGACAATTTTTTTTTGAATTAGGAGAAAGTTTTGATTTCCAAACTTTGCAGTTTTTTGCTGATGAGTTCTTTAGACCAGTCCTGGTAAAAGGACCACTTCCCAAGTCCCAAGCTCTTTTGTTGGTACTCTCAGAGCTATTTTCCTGCTCAACTCAATCCGTTTTAATCAATACTCATTCTATCCACACACAAGTTTAGTGCCTTTTGTCTTTGGAAATATTTCTTTCTGCAGGAGGGGGTGGGCTTATGAAAATAGTGTTGGTTAATAAAATGTAGAGTTCAGAAATGATTATGCAAATCTGCTCTAAAATCTTGCAATAATTTCTGAACCTGGGCATAATTTCTGGCATAAAGAACCTGGCAATAATTACTGCTGGGTGACTTTTGGGAATTTTTGGAATTCATGGAGTTTTGTCAACCGGTTGGAATTGAAGCCGATGTTGTCAAACCATTCTTTTCATTTCAAATTTAGTTTCAGATGTTCGGTCTGGTGTATTCAACTGTTTGGAATTGAAACCAACTTGTTTTTTTTATAGCATTAAAGAGAGGTTCCTCTAAAAAGTGATTGTTTACCATGGGCTAGAAAAATGTTCTGCCTTACCTTCGACAAAGCTAAGTAAAATTCATGGCCATAACTCGTTGAATATGTTCAAGACTCACCAGATCACTCGTCATGCAGATTGTGGCAATAATTTTGGGAGATTATGCAGATTGTGGATTGTGCATCATGTAGATTGTGGCATCATGAAAAACCTGGCAATAATTACTACTGGGTGACCTTTGGGAATTTTTGGAATTCATGGAGTTCTGTCAACCGGTTAGAATTGAAGCCGATGTTGTCAAACCATTCTGTTCATTTCAAATTTAGTTTCAGATGTTGGGTCTGGTTTATTCAACTCTTTGGAACTGAAGCCAACTTGTTTTTTTATAGCATTAAAGAGGGTTCCTCTAAAAAGTGATTGTTTACCATGGGCTAGAAAAATGTTCTGCCTTACCTTCGACAAAGCTAAGTAAAATTCATGGCCATAACTCGTTGAATATGTTCAAGACTCACCAGATCACTCATCATGCAGATTGTGCTCAACTTGCCAATGAGATTATTTAGTACTCTGGGTTTTTTTTTGTCATGGTTAAACCTTTCATAAAGATGGTAGTTTGTTGCAAAACCCGGTATGGACGACTCGGAAAATTTTATTTGTCGGAGGAACGGATAAACAGACTTGTCCTTGCGAAACTGACTAAATTCCAACTAAAATTTCTGAACTAACTAAATTTTCAGGTAATCCAACTAAAGCTTTTTCAAACTAACTAGATTTAGTTGGATCCAATAAGCATTGGCTGCTCTGGTTTTGAAACCGTCTTTCTGGAACGTTTCATCAGTTGTTCGTTTCTTGAAGAAATATTTTTCTTGAGCCATACCATTTCAAGGCTTTGAGGGCTTGACAACTATGTCTTCAATCGATGGGTAAGAAGTAAAACAAAAGTGTTGCTCCTGCAACAGTTTTTTTTTTCGTGAACTCAACCGAAGTTGCTGCAATGCCACGTTGTCATAGTGACGTAAATCTAGTTAAACTTTGATGTAGGTTTTGCAGTGTTATTGATTAAATATATCATTGAAAAAAAGCAACAAAATAGGTCTCACCTTCTCCCTCGTTTGAATCATGATTGACTGACTAGTATAATCATTGGTATAGCGCTTTCCTGCAATAAAACTTATGACCAACGTTTGTCCAGGATATACTGATACTGGGAGAGTAAGACGGAGTCTTATTGGAATTTCTCTATCTTTCTCGATGGCTGCTTCCACTGTTTCTACTTGGATCAGCGCTTGGGGCTGAGTTACACTTACTGCACGAAATTGGAACACGCTATACGCTCCATTATTTCTTACATGTAATATGACCTCACCAGTTGACCCTGTAAAAATGTTACGAGTTAGTTCTGGTTGTGATTTTGTTAATTCATTTCAGATGAATATTTGAAGCCGATCAAATAGTGGCTATGGGGATTCTCATGTCACTTTTACTGTCGTCACTGTATTTTAGCGATTGATACTAATTTATTTTTGTAATTATAATGATCAAAATAAAAAGTTGAAGTTTATTTATAGAATTACATTATTATAAAATGTTTAAGGATATACCCCTGGCTCCTCCAATATGCAAGGGATAACAACACTTCTTAGTGTTAGAGCTCAGAATTATTTTGCTGGTTTGGGGAATTAATATTAAGGGCTGGGTATAATAACTAAGTCCTCTTTTTTCAAGGTGGTTAATTTTCTTTTCTAGTGTCTATGTTTACAATTTTAAATATTTGCTAAGACATCGCTGTCTTTTCTGTGACAAAACTAGTTCATTTTTTTATATTAAGGTTATTTTAGGCATTATATTTATTTGACTTATTTGGGTTTGAGAACTTCACTTAATAAAACTTGATTTTTTCATGCTGAATTTATGGGAGTACTTGCTATAGAGTCTTTGCCCTTCCAATTTCACTCAATTTGTTTTTTCATGGCTGGTGGACCAAATTCTTTTTTTTTTTTTTTTGGGGGGGGGGGGTATCCATGTTTTACAATTTTGAAATATTTGTCTAGACAATGCTGTCTTTTCTGTTACAATCAGCTGATTTGTTTGCGCTTGTACTCTCTTAAAACGCTAAAACCCAACATCAATCTAGGACTTTTAGTTTATGTGTTATGGACTTTTAGTTTAATGTCAGAATAGACATTAAAAGTCATAAAGTCGTTGACCGTTTATGTGTATTTAATATGATTTTGTTGACTATGTTTCATTAATTTCATTGTACAAGATGCCCAAAAAATCTTGCTTATATCCGCCGTGTGTAAAGTAGATTTTCTGAAAAGGGTGTGAACGTGTTGAAATACAAACACGTGTTTAACGCGAAATACATGTTCAATAGGTTTCATAATGAGTTCAGACACATTCAAAAATGATCTAAGTATCTTTAAAGTCAGCTTTGCCTCATCAGCTAGCTTATATCTCTTGTATGTCTTATCGGTACTTTCCTCAGTAATACCGTTTTAGATGCCATTCTAATGATGCCACTCCATCGTTGTCACCACATTTCTCAACAGTGTCAACACAACACCATTTTTTGCATCTTCCTACGGGTTGAGAGACTGTTTCACCAGACAGTCTCGACTTAACATCTCTAACAATGTCATAGCATAGGATTTGGTATAGGTGTTCAGTTGCTGTTGCATGACTGAAATTCAGATAAGATCTATCATAAAAGATGGGGGTAAGGGGCGTATGAAACATACTGTCAGGTTGTTTTAAAAATTTTTGCTAAAGATACCAAATGACTTCATCAGTGGTCAATCTCAGTTGCCTTTTATTGTAGTAAACACACTTAGCAGATGGATTAAATGGATAATAATCCATAAAAAGAATCTGCTTGGGTTATCCCTTTTCCCCTTGAAAACGTAAGATTTTCCTTTTAATGTGCCTATTTTCATATTTAAAAAGGGGGGGGGGGGTGGGAGTGTAAGGATATAAGCCCTTGACACAAAACCCCATTTAGGATAAAACTCCTCTTAACTAACGTATTGCTTCTTACCAAGTCCGAGACTTTCTATTGAATATAAAGATTTGACATATCGATGGTTCATCTATTATTGCCTAGACACGTTATTGGTCTGGTTTTATGAGTAACTAAGTGACTGATTATGTTCTTTTTCTGTCTGATTGATATTTTCTGTGGAAGCGGCTCAAGTCCCTCTGGAATGATGTTGCCTCCTATCTGTGCCACAAAAAACCTTCACTATTTGCTTTTCTATGATTGTTGCCGATCATCAGGCAGATAGAAGTGCTTTAAGGGAAGACTTAAGTTTGGTTTGAGTATTGGTCTTGATCTTGATATCACGGCATGGCTACGGACCTGTATTCATGGAGAAAGCTGACTTGCTGGAATATTTCCTCACTTGTCATTATTTAGTCTATTTGGTCATGATTGGACATGGTCATGGTCTATTTTTGGTCTATTTGGTCCTGATTATCTCATTTGTTCTCGTTAAGTCAGCTATTATAAAATAAACGCTCCTTAATTTTACTTAAATTACCGTGGGAGTTATATGAGAGAGCTTTAGGAGCAATCTTGGACTGTTTTTGCGCCTAGATCTATGTTATTGGTATTTCTGGGGCGTAAGAAATGAGCTATTGTAAAATTGAAATATAACTTATATTTCTTTATTTTTTATTAAAAAATAGGTCCCAAAAAACACTACTGTTAAATCTCCATATATTACTAACAAAACAAATATAAACATTCCCATATTACATTCACAATAAGTCCCGACGCGAATAAGCATGTTTGAGACAACCCCAAAAAAACACAAAAAAAAACTATTATTACACTTTCTCGGAGAAAAAAAATCTCCTCCCCTCTCCCACTCCACTAAACAATTATTTAATCATTCTAAAATTGAATCCCGAAGTCATAATTTACAAATGAATCCCGAACTCATAATTTACAACTCATCCCAACCCCCGACACTCGCCAAACCACTAAACATATGAAACAAATTCTCTTTTAACAACACACAAGTATAAACCCACTCCAAAATCAATCAATCAATCCGTCTCTAGAATATTGGTTAAAACTAGTGCTGGGCGATATTGGACATCGATATCCATATATCGCACTAAATATCGAAACGTAAATATCGATATCGAAAACGATATTATTTTGGCTTTTTCTGGTATCTACCGCTGAACGTCCAGGAGAAAAGATCCAACATAGAAAATTGTTTCGCAAATGGCCGAGAAGAAGAATAATGTATTCAATCTTTTGACTCATACATGCTGATACACAGTATGCGCAGCTGTATCCATAAGTTGGCATAGCCTGTTCTCAAACTACGTTTAGTGAGGGTGGACTCTAAAATTTTGCTGAGAACCTCCGAAGGACTTGGCTAAATAAACCACCTTCTAGGCTTATAGGCCTTGTTCAGATCATACTCGTCACGATTGCGACATACCTCTGTTCGCGTTTCAAGAAATTGTGTAATACTCCTGACGATCTTCTCTAAGTTGAGAGTAAAATAGCAAAAGACATGGATTTGGCCTTACTGGGGTCTATATTAACAGATGCAAGTGCCGCGACAGTCCCTGTGATTCAGCCACTACGTAATCAAGCCAGTTTGCGGGGGGTCACGTGACGAAGTTGGAGTAGTCAATTCAAGGCAAGCTTAGTCAGCAACTGCATCTGTCACGGCTCTCCAGATTTTATTTCCAAGAAAAACTGATCCACTCAAGTCGTGCAAGTCTTGTAATATGGGTCTAAAAAATACCTATATGAAGTTGTCATAAAATTAATGTCCATGTCCGCAACCAATGTCCTTTCTGAGAGTGGATTCCAAGTCTGATCAGTTAATCAAAAAGCTTGTGGTAACAAACCATAAGTAAGAAGCAACTCGGCCCAATAGCAACCAAAACACGGAATTCCGATAAAAATATATAGCCTACATCAAATGAATTGGCTTTTTATGCCGGCTCCAGATATATACAGTTCATCAAGTTTCATGTACCCATCAAAAGCTACAAGCCTGAGAAAATTTATATGATTTTCGAGAAAGGGTGGGAACACCCCCAAAAAGTCAAAACTACTGCTACTACTTTTGTGATTCTTGTCAGAAGAAAGATCACGGATGCGTGTTTATTTGTTCTTTTTTTTTATGCCTGGGTAATCATATTGGTCATGTAAGATCAGGAGAGAGCTTGCTCGAACGGAAATTACGCTTCTAGTTCCCCATTTTGTGACCAAAACGATTGGAGGGCAACTAGATTACCCCCCCCCCCCCCCCCCCGAAGCCCCTTTTCCCAGTCATCTGGTCAAAATTTTGAGATAACCGTTTTGATCAGCATAGTTGAAAGGTCAAATTATCATGTCTCTGGGGATGAAACGACCCTGCATGTTCCTTGGAAAGGGTTGTAAGTTATGGGATTTGTCTAGTGTTTACATATAGTATTTGTTACTGGGAAGTAAACAGACATTTTTTGGGGAGGGTGAATTTTCTGTGGAGAGGGAAATTTCCGGGGATGAACTTTCAAAGGGAAACTATACACGGGAGAATTTACCAGGATTTTTGTATGTTTTTTTTTTTATTTGGCTTAATTTCTCTTTGCCAATTCAATTTTTCATGTAGAGATATTCCGGGGAAATTGTCCAGAGTAAATTTTCGAACAAATTGAAATTGTCTGGAGGATAATTCTGCGGGGGGGGGGGGTGGTGTTGACGGGAGAAATTCTCCATGTGAGAATTTTACGCGGGGGGAAATTTCCATTGAGACATTGGCAGGAAAGAATTCCCAGGAAATTTTCACCGGGGGGAGGATTTCCGGCGTGATTTGAAAAAACGATTAGAAATTAAAAGAAAAACAATTGTTTTTTTTTTCAGCTGAAACCAGGCTAAAAAGAATTTTACAGGCGGAATTGTCCTCAAAAAGTTTTCTGGGAGGAATTTTCAACAGGAATGGAATTGTCTGAAATAAGAGGATCTTACACGGGAGGAACTTTTCAAGGAGGAATTTTCTTGGGAGGGACTTTCCATGGATAGAAAAGGCAGATTTTCCGGCATTATTTGAAAAACAATTAGAAATTAAATAAAAAATCAAATTTTTTCGACTAAAAGTAACGAGCAACATTAAAAATTAAAACAAACAGAAATTATCCCGTTTATTATGGGGGATCCCCCTCCTCAAACCTCGCTCTTTACGCTAATTCTAACTTTTCGCTCCAATTATTTAAGAACAACTCTTGAAACACAAGAGTCGTTCAGTTAGAGTAAGGAGATTTTTAAAATACAAACAGAAACTTCGGTGTGAAGAGCGAGGTTTTGAGGAGAGGTTATCTCCCTCATATACGGAATAATTTCTGTTCTTTTAAGTTTTAATGTTATTCCTTACTTTCAGTTGAAAAAAAATATTTTTCTTTAGTTAATCACTGAAAGGCAAGACCATTCCCAGGCGAAAATATTGACATGTTGTTGACTTTGAATAGTCAGAAGCTTATTTTTCTTTATGCTGAGCACGAGCAATTCCAAATCAGGGCTTTTGTGATATTCATTCATGTAATTGAAGTTTTTGTATTTATTCAAAATTTGAAAAAAATGTGGCAAAATACTCTTTAATTATAATTTTTGTGATTGAATTTTTGCAAAACCTGAAGTTAAACTGAGCAAAAAACTGGTCAGAAATATCGAATATCGAAAGTAAAAATATCGATATATCGTTTAATCAAATTATCACCCAACACTAGTTAAAACAAATACATCGCAAAGAAGCACGGAATTTCTCAACGATCTTCTTATTATTTATTTCTGCTGAAAGTTTGTTCCAGACTTTAGTCCGTATATCCCTAATGTGAAAGTTAGATCCAACCAATTCAACATTTCTAATATCATACATTCTAAATAGTTTTATACAGCCCTTATCCTGAGTTAATCTTAAATATTACGGTCTGAGATTTGTCTTAAATGTAGTCTTAAACTTGTCATTATTATAATTGCCGTTATTGACTCTCAAAGTAGAAAACACACTACGTGGAGTGCATTTAGTAGGAAAAACATGACGGGATTTCAAATATATAACGTTTGACAAAAATTGCTAGCTTTCTTAAAATCTGAATAAGTTATCTTCATATGCTTGAAAGTTTTCGTCTTTAGAAGTTGATCTTTGAAACTTCAACATGAGTGGGGTAGTGATTCAAAACTACTGGCGTAACCTTAGTGTACCTCCAGGGTACAAATAGCTGGTTTCCTCCAGCCCCTGACAGATCTGGACTTCGCAGACGACGTTGCTGAGCTGGAAACTACCGCTGACAGCTTACAAGGCATGATCGACGATACCTATGAGGTCTCAAAGCGCATCGGACTGGCCATCAGCGGCGCAAAGACTAAAGTATTGGCTCTCAACCAACCTGCTCCTTGCCAAGCTACCCTCGACGGTGAGCCAATAGAAAGCGTTGAGGAATTCAAGTATCTTGGCTCTATCATAACACCAGATGGCGGAGCTGAAAGGGATATCTCTTCCCGCATAGCAAAAGCCTGGGGAGTGTTTACTAGTCTGAAAAAAACATTATGGGCCAGACGGGAGATCTCAACCAAAACAAAAGTCAGAATCTATGGTGCAACTGTTCGAGCAGTACTACTGTATGCTTGCGAGACATGACCGATCAAGACTGAAGATGCGAGAACTTTGGATGTGTTCGACCACCGCTGCCTTCGTTACATCCTCCGCATTAAGAGATGGGACAGGATTTCCAATAGTGAAGTAAGGAGTCGCTGTGGCCAATCAGAAGAGCTATCGCTTATCATTAAAAGACGTCGCCTGAAGCTCCTCGGCCACACATTGCGCCGTCCCGAAGGCACGATATGTCGAGACGTCCTTGTCTGCGAACCAGCCCCCTCCTGGAAACGTAAACCAGGAGGACAAAAGAAGAACCTGTGGCAAAAATTCAAGGAGGACCTGGAACCGTGGGGAGGATTCAGGAGACACGGTCGGAGATGGGACAAATACTGGCTGAAGATCGCCGGAGAAGCTGCAGCCGACAGGTCCAAGTGGTCGTCGGAAGTCATCCCAAGATCCTTTGGTGCCGGGCAGGACAGTTCATCGTCTGGTTCCCGCCGAAAGTAAAAGTAAGTAACTAGGTGGCTCAAAACTATGAGTCATCCAAGTCAAGTAGATAGCACGCTTGACTTGCAATTCTATGTCCTTCGGAAACTGGGTTTGAACTTGGTTTCGCCAATCCTTTGGCTTGGTTGGGGGGGGGGTCAGTGGTGAGGTTCTGCGAGCTCAGCCGCCGTGAGTGTGGGGAATGTTGGTTAAACAAAATCCCAAGAAACATCTGAATTTCAGATGCCTGGTGAGGCGAAAAAATCGTCTGTTCCTGCTTTAAGTATATTTAATTACAAATATAATAACTAGCGCAACAGACGGTATATCACTATTCAGGAGAAATGTAATATTAGAAATGTCAAACAAAAGGCCCCACAGATAATACCTGCTGCTGCTAGCAGCGTACAGTTGAAAAGGCATAGACTGGTTTAGGATGGCAAGATTAGATTGCATTGATGTTTTTCTCTTTTGTTTTGTGAGATACCAGCTTGAATTTCTACTCTGAATATTTTATTTTTTGTCAATATTTAATTGAAGCCCTATTAGATGGCATTGTTGTTTTTCTCTTTTGTTTTGCGAGATATCAGCTTGAATTTCTACTCTGAATATTTTCTTTTTTATTCATATTTAATTGAAGCTCAAGCACATTACCTGGTGAAATGAAGAGTTGACTGGCTGGAGACGCGTTTATTGCAAGCTGAACAGATGATGTGTCACCAGGACCAGTTCCCCCACCAGGACCAGTTGGAGGGGGAACGTAAGGGGGAGGTGCCACGTAAACATTGACATTCTCTCTAAGGTCTTCTAAATTGTCAGGAGACAGAGCTGAAAAGTAAAGATCGTTTCTAAAAAAAGTTAGAAACAGACTAATTGACTATTTCTTTTATTCATATTTTTTCTTTAAGCTTCTTGTAGATTTAGAATGAAAACATGTCCGGGAACAGGTTCTGAGAAATATATAATGGAACATTTTCATCCTTTGACATGAAGAACACAATGGGCTAACTAAAAGTTCTTCGAAAAACATCGAAATAAAAGGATAAGGTGATTTTCCAGAGTATGACAAACTTTTTAAAAGGGAAGCTCAACATCGTCTCCTTGAAAAACAATCAGCTGAAAATAAAGAGCTACGTTAAATCTTAAAGCGAAGGAGTGCTATTCTGTTTACGAACTGTGGCGGCAGCTTCCTATATATACAAAATAATTTCTGTTCGTTTTAAATTGCAAAGTCGTTCTTTGCTTTACTTTGAATATTTTAATTATATTAATTTTGATTATAACATTGTAACCCCCTCCACCTTAATTAATACTGCTGAGTAAGAATCGTGTTCTTTTAAGAAAAAAAATGCTTTTTCGTCACTTACTTGATCATGTGGCACTCTTACTTGAAATCAGATGTTTTAGTTGTACGGGTGACTAACCTATGCAACATAACAAAGAGTATGGGTAACTGCTCAGTTACCCATACTCTTTGCAACTTAACATATTTAGTCAAATTTTGTTTCGTGATATGCAATAATGCTTATATGCAAAAAACTCGGTGACAGCCCTCTAAAAGTTTCTGAGACAGCTCCTGCAGCCCAGACTTTGCTGGACCTATAGGAAGAGTTGCCAACCCCTTTCCATCAGCGTTTGCAGATGTAGGTGGTGTGGGGGGGCTGCCCACACTGTATAATTATCAAGAATTAGATTTTGTTTTATAATCTCTGTGCGAAAAGAATGGTTTAAACCAGAATATAAGAATGGTAGGTATATAAGGGTAATGTCCAACCGCATGAGTGGTTAGCGAACACAGTAAAACAGAATTAACTTGAGTCAAATGCTGCTTCTTAAGATCAATAATGGTTAATGACCTTACACTTAGCCTCAGAAAAGGTGGTGTTAATTCTCAAAAGGTTCCTGAAATATCTCCTAGAGCCCTTACTACGCCATAACTCTCCAGGCAGGGTTGTCAACCCCTGTCCAGTTGTGTTTGCAGAAGGTCATTGTAAACGAGTGATTTGACCCCTGTCCAGCTGTGTTTACAGATGAAGGGTTGGTTAGCCTATACAACCGAATTATCAAAACTTCGGCGCTCTTTTATAAGATCATTGTGAAGGGGTGGTTTGTCCAGTGTGTATGGATGGTAGAAGTAGGGTAATTTCACGCTGTATGATAATTTCCAGCAGGGTGAATAAGCTGTACAACACAGCAGAATTGATCTGAGTATTGTCTAAACAACAGTGCCCTGGTCTAAACAACAACAACAACAACAAAAAATAATACATTATACCGACATCGATCTTTACTATAAAAATGTCAAGCCTTCCAATCACTTTCGACTATTAAAAAGGGCACTAGGCCTTTCGATTTCCAATCGAATGAGCTCTTTTGGAAACGACAACGCTTTCTATGAACACCTTATATGCCCCCAGGGCATAAATTACAACCCTTACCCTAAGGTCTTTTAGGGTGGTTGTCATCCTCTAAGACCGAATTTCCAGAACTTCCAACTACGTTAAACAAAATGGCTATCTCAAAATTTTTGATTGGACGTGTTTGGGGAAACGGTGGGCGTGAGAGGGGCGGTAGTCGCTCTCCAATCACTTTCAACTATTAAAAATGGCCCTAGCCCTTTCAATTTTCAATCAAATGAGCCCTTTTGAAGTTTCTACGACAAAACTTTCAATAAAAATCTTATATGCCCCCAGGGAATAGCTTACAATCCTTGCCCTGAGTTCTGGGGGGGTGTCATTCTCAAAGACCTAATTTCGAGAACTTTCTACAACATTGAACAAAATGGCTATCTGAAAATTTTGATTGGATGTGTTTGGAGGAATGGTGGGCGTGAGAGGGGGGTTAGTTACCCTCCAATCAACTCAATTTCCAATTGAATGAGCCCCTTTTGAAGTTTTATGACAACTCTATCTATGAAATACCTTATATGCCCCCAGGGCAGAACTTACAACCTTTGCCCTTGGGGCTCTGGGGGGTTTGTTATCCTTAAATACATAATTTCCAGAACTTTTAACTACGTTGAACAAAATGGCTATCTCTAAACTTTGATTGAATGTTTTTGGGGAAATGGTTGGTGTAAGAGGTGGGTTAATTACTCTCCACTCACTTTAAACTATTAAAAAGGGCAATTTCAATTTCCAATCAAATGAGCCCTTTTTGAAATTTCTATAACAACTTTCTATATAAACTTTATATGCCCCTAGAGCATAACTTATAACCCTTACACTGAGGGCTCTGAGGGGGCTATCATCCTAAAAGACCTAATTTCCCGGACGTTCAACTACGTTGAACAAAATGGATATCTCAAAATTTTGATTGGATGTGTTTTGGAAAATGGCGGGCATGAGAGGGGCGTTAGTCGCTATCCAATCACTTTCAACTATTAAAAAAGGCACTAGCCCTTTCAATTTCCAATTGAATGAGCCCTTTTGAAGTTTCTACGACAACGCTTTCAATAAAAACTTTATATGCCCCCAGGGCATAACTTACAAACCCTTGCCCTGAGGGCTGTGGGGGGGGGGTTGTCATCCTTAAAGACCTAATTTCCAAAACTTTCAACTACGTTGAATAAAATGGCTATCTAAAAATTTTGATTGGATGTGTTTGGGGCGTGAGAGGGGGGTAAGGTTCCCTCAAATCACTTTCGACTATTAACAAGGGAACTAGCCCTTTGAATTTCAAATCGAATCAGCCCTTTTCCAAGTTTTTATGACAAAGATTTCAACAAAAACCTTATATGCCCCCAGGGCATAACTTATAATCCTTGTCCTGAAGACGGGGGGGGGGGTTGTCATCCTTAAAGACCTAATTTCCAAAACTTTCAACTACGTTCAATAAAATGGTTATCTAAAAATTTTGATTGGATGTGTTTGGGGCGTGAGAGGGGGGTTAGTTGCCCTCAAATCACTTTCGATTATTAAAAAGGGAACTAGCCCCTTGAATTTCAAATCGAATGAGACACTTTTCAAGTTTCTACGACAAATATTTCAATAAAAACCTTATATGCCCCCAGGGCATAACTTACAACCCATGCCCCGAGGGTTTTGCGGGAGTGTCCTCAAAAACATATTTTCTATCTGGAAATCATCTACGCTGAACAAAATGGCTATCTCAAAATTTTGATTGGATGTGTTTGGGGGAATGATGATCGTGGTTGGGGGGGGGGGGCTAGTTGCCCTCCAATCACTTTCGACTATTAAAAAGGACACTAGCCATATGAATTTCCAATCGAATGAGCCTTTTTTGAAGTTTCTACGACAACGCTTTCTATAAAAACCTCATATGCCCCCAGGGCATAAATTACAACCCCCTGCACCGAGAGTTTTTGGGGGATTTTCCTCCTCAAATACATATTTTCTATCTGGAAATCCGCTACGCTGAAAAAAATGGCTATCTCAAAATTTTGATTCAATGTGTTTGGGGGAATGATGGGCGCGGGGGGGGGGGGTATTTGCCCTCCAGTCACTTTCGACTATTAAAAAAGGCACTAGCCCTTTGAATCTCTAATCGAATGAGCATATTTTAAAGTTTCTACTACAATACCTTCTATAAAAACCTTATATGCCCCCAGGGCATAACTTACAACCCTTGCCCTGAAGGCTTTGGGGGAGTGTCCTCCTCAAAAACATAATTTCTATCTGTAAATCAACTACGCTGAACAAAATGGCTATCTCAAAATTTGATTGGATGTGTTTCGGGAAATGGTGGGCGTGGAAGGGATGTTAGTTGCCTTCCAATCATTTTCGACTATTAAAAAGGGCACAAGCCACACCAATTTCCAATTGAATGAGCCCTTTTCGAAGTTTCTACGACAACTTCGATACGAAGTGCCCTGCTCTAAAGGAAAAAAATAACAAATGATACATTGTGCCAATATCGTTCTTATATGCCCTCAGGGCATAACTTAAAACCCTTGCCCTGAGGGTTGTGGGGGAGTGTCCTCCTCAAAAACACATTTTCTATCTGGAAATCAACTACGCTGAACAAAGTGGCTATCTCAAAATTTTGATTGGATGTGTTTGGGGGAATGATGGGCGTGGGGGGGGGCTAGTTGCCCTCCAATCACTTTCGACTATTAAAAAGGGCACTAGCCACTCCAATTTCCAATCGAATGAGCCATTTTCAAAGTTTCTACGACATCTCCTTCGATACGAAGTGCCCGAGTATGGAGGGAAAAAAAAACATTGTGCCCACATCACAGTTTATAGAATTAGCAGTATGATCATTCTCTATCTCTCCCATTATAAAAACCCGGACAGGGGTGCGAGTGCTCCGGAGAACGTTTTTGCAGATAGAAACATAGGCGTTATCAGATCTTTTCGCGGGTAGACAAGTCAGATTTCTCTTGGACAAGAAACAAGTGGAAACCCGCTATTACGAATAATGCACTTGGTAACCATTTCTCAGTTATTGACGATAACAGACTAATCCGCTAAGGCTGAAACAAGTGTGAGGAGCTTTTTGTTCGCACCGAGACCGAAGACCAGAAATTATCTGCGATAAGCTTACTGTCTATAAACTGTGGCCCACATCGTTGTTTACTTAGGCAGCGCGATTGCTGCCTATGATGCGTAACATCAGAAAAGGCCGTGATAGCTCAAAAGGCTGCTGACCCAGTATCTTACGGGACCCACTGCAATGGAACTCTGCGGGCAGCTTTGAAACGAATTTTTTACTGACACAATGAAATGAGTGCCTTGATATATTTTTAATATTTTGAACAGAGATGTATTAACATTTTGGCATACCTTATATCTCCTACTGTTTTTTTGTAACCTGCAGCATGTATTAGAAAGTCAATGAAACTTATTCATTAATTAAAAATCTTTATTAATCTCACTTTCATTCCATTGAAATTGACCTGATGTGCACAATTAAAATTATTTTCCCCTCTAATATATTTAATATTTTTTATTTATATAATATATTTAATATTTTATGTATAGTTAATATATTTTATAATATACTTTTCCCTCTCTAAGATATTTTAGGAAACTAAAATATTTGTTTCCAATTACTCTGAACTAAAGAAAGTAATCAGAGGCTCTCCGTCCCTTAGGATTTTTCTGTCGTTATTTTTTTTTTTGTGCCGATGGAATTTTGGGTATTTTGAAAAAAAGGTCTGTATAAAAAGCTATGGGCAGACCTGCTAGAAAATTATAAAGTTGCATTTTAGAATTTAACAGAAAAAGTGGTATACCACAAATTTCTTAAAAATCTAGCTTTTTAAAGTTAATTTTCAAAAAAAATTATTTGAACTATGAAAAGCAGCCATAACATTTTTGAAGATCTTTGAAGCTTAAAAATGTGTAGGACAGTCATTCAAAAATGCAAGTGCCACGGATAGCATAGCGCCACAGAAAGTATAGCGCCACAGGCTATCTAGGAGGATTGAATGATTTTAAATGCTTTTAACAAAAGATATAATGACCGAATTTTTTCTGGTGACTATGAGATATAATTTAAATAAGTGCAGACATCTTTTGATTTGGTTAGATAAATTAAGAAATTATCAAAAGACGTGGAATTAAATCAGTTAATGAAATGATAAAATATTTTGGTAAATTTAAATTAATTGAGGCACATTAAAATATGCTTTTCTTGTTTGTTTCAGTGTTTCGTCTGTCTTGTTGTAGTTACCTTCAAATACTTTTTTTTCAAGCAACTGGCGACGGCTTGGTGGAGGTCCTTGCCGAAATATCTTCTTTGATTTTTATCTGGCTGAAAATCACTCTTGTTTCATGGTTTATTAATTATTTTAATTTTAATTCAAATGTCATGTTTTTTAAAGCAACTTGAATTTTACTCTTCTTATAAGCTTCATAACTCAAAGCTTACCACTACCCGCTCTCTACTGAATACGGTATGTCCATCGACAACAATAATAACCTTACCGTTAAACTCGTTCTTTGAAATAGCTTCTGTCCCTGTAGGAGGGGCTACCCTTCGCATTCTTCTAGAATAATGCCGGTTTCCCTGTAAAATAATTTATATTAAAGACAGATCTGAATATACCGTACCCTAAATGGGTTCAAAATTGGCAATACCATTCAGACTTTGTTTCAAAATGTTTTTAGTATTTCTGTAGATTTACAACTAAAAGCACACAAATATTAATTAAAAAAGATTAAGAATTGTATATGTATAGCCTACTCATACATGGAAAAAAGTATTTCAATTTCAATTAGTCTATAAGGTATGAAACCCTTATACATAAGAATTTTTTTGGCTATTTTTATTTCGGTTGTGTTCTCATGCTCAAAGGGCTGGCTATCTAGTCCGGTCCGAGGATCAAACAGTTCTTGGTAACGAAATGTAAGTAAGGAGCGACTCGACCCAATAAAAAAAGAATTTTGATAACAATTAATAAATCGAAAGAATTAAATTTTTATGTTGATTCCAAATATATGAAATTCATTTAGTTTAATGTTCCGTTAATAGCTACGAGTCTGATAAATTATGCCAGATTTTCAAGAAAGGAGAAAAACCCCAAAAAGTAAAGCAATCTCAGTCAAAATCACATCCTTCAGATTCAGGGTATCAGAGAACCCTGCTATAGAGGTTTCAAGCTCCTATTTGTAAAAATGTGGAATTTTGTATTTTTTTTTTTTTGCTAGAAGAAAGATCACGGATACATGTTTATTTGTTTTTTGTTTTGTTTTTTTTCCTTGGGGGCGATCTTGTTGGACCAGTGGTCTTAGGAAATTGGGAGAGGGCTCATTCAAACGGAAATTAAAAGTTCTAGTGCTCTTTTTTAAGTGATCAAAAAGATTGGAGAGCAACTAGCCCCCTCTCCCTCCAAAGCTCCTTTTACCCCCAAATATATCCGGCCAGGATTTTGAGATAGCCGATTGGTTCCGAATACTTGAAATTTCCAGCAACTACGCCTCTGACCATCCATATGACATGATGACGTGACCATCCATAGCCTATGGGGAAAGGGCTGCATGCTATTTCCTGGGGAAATTTTAAGTTGAAAATAGGAGATTTCCCGTCACGATTTGAAGAAAGATCGAAAATTAATTAAAATAAAGTTTTCTACTGAAAGCAAGGATCAAAATCAAAACTTTAAACGAACAGAAATTATTCTGTATATGAGGGGGATTGTTCCCTCCTCAATACCGCGCTCTTTAATCTAAAGTTTGAGTTTTTGTCCGAAGTCTTTAAGAAGGACTGCTGAAACACAAGGGCTGTTTAATTGGAATACGAATCTTTTTTAAAGTGCTATAAAAACTTTATCGTGAAGAGCGACTTATTGAGGAGCGGCAACCCCCTTGTATACGGAACAGTTTCTGTTCGTTTTAAGTTTTATTTTATTCCTTACTTTCAGTTGAACGTTACAGCAATAAGTGAAGCAAATTTAGTCAAGAATAAAATACGGTCCGTAGTACCTGAAATTTTAAAACTGAGTTTATAAAGGAACCGTTTTTTTTTTTTTTTTTTTTTTTTTTTTTTTTTTTTTTTTTGTTTTTTTTTACTGTTAGATTGCTATCCCATCTGGGTTCTTCATGGCCAGTGTATGGAGAAGACTAGAAAAATATTCAGTTAGATTCTATTATTAATAGTGAATTTTATCATTTGTACCCTCGCCCTTTACTCGTTTAAATACCAGTTTAGGTTACTAAACATATTTAATTCCATTAATTCGCAAATCAGATACTATATAGATAGGTTTTGTCGGTTACTTGTTTTTATCTTTGATTCAAGCTCGTACGAAGCAGGGCTCTAAGGCCTGCCCGCTGCAACGTTTTAATATTTGTACGATTATCTTTTAATACATACAATACTAAACGTAATTCTCCCAGTTTTGGTGTTATTTTGAACTTGCCCTTCTCATCCACACAATTAGTACGGACGTACCTGCCTTGAATAGCTCTTTCATAGCACTCTATTTCCAAATGTCTTCCCTTAAATCCACATCATTTGAAAATGGAAGGGGGTTGTAAGGGTAACCGCGAGGACTCCAAATCAACCAATATAATAAAAAAATTAGTTTTTTTTTAGAGAAATTAGGCTATAAAAAAGGGATGAGGTCTTGAATCTACTCCAAAGAAATTTAAAATGAATGTCTACTGGGAATCCAATTAGGGAATTGAACCCCTAGACATTAAAATAGTCTTTTTTTGGTAATTTTATTAGACAGTGCCAGTGTTGAGATTTTTATTGAAATAAATCGAAAACAAAAAATCGGCTCCCTTAGGTTTTGAAAAATACACTGCCCCCCCCCCCAATTTTCTTGAATTGTTGCTCCTGAATATCTTTTCCTAAATTTCAAACTTTGATTGAACATTTTCCAGGCCCTTCTTTAGTGTACGGTATCTTCTTTCCCTCAAGTGGAAAGGAGGAACAAAATTAAATTTCTATTTGGGCATACTCATTCAAAGATTTGACAATTGGTTTCTATGCTTACATATGGTGGTTCCACATCAGTAGCTCGTACCCAATCAATGAAGATGACCAAAACCAACAAACAAATATTCAAACAAATTCTGTTTTTCATTGTGTATTCCGTCGTTCACACACTATTTTAGATTACAAAAAATAATTTAATTTTATTAATTTATATCGTAGATATGATATAGATAAAATTTTTGTCGGCACTTTATGACTTCCTTTTTGCGTGGACTATTAGTAATTTCTAACATTGGTCAGTACTTAGGAATTTCCGCTTGGACTATGCTCTTTCTATTTAGACTAAAATCATCGTAATTTTATCCAATCGTATTCTTCGCATTAATCACATATAGAGAAAATATGAATGGCAGTCGTGATTTAAGAGATTTTGAGCTGGATTTTTGTGCTGATAGATCTTGAATGAAAAAGGAGAAAAATTTGGTTTAGATTTACTTATATTTTATATTAATTAAATAAAGAAAACAAGTTTTTTTTAACTGAAAGTAGGGAGCGACATTAAAACTTAAAACGAGCAGAAATTATTTCATATATGAAAGGAAATTTCCCCACCTCAACGCCTCGCTCTTTACGCTGAAGTTTTTTATTGTTTTAAAAAATAGAGTTGTAAGAAAGAGTCAAACTTTAGCGTAAAGAGCGAAGCGTTGAGGAGGGGACAGCCCCTTTCATATACGGAATAATTTCTGTTCGTTTTAAATTTTAATGTCGTTCCTTACTTTCAATTAAAAAAACATATTTTTTTTATTTAATTTCTGAACGTTTTTGAATTAATGCAGGTTTTGATTTTGGCTCACCGTACATAAATAATTAAAACGAAATTTTCATATTAATTTTACTTTTTTTTGCTTAAATGGCTTACTAGAGAGTTGTTTAATTTTATTTACGAACGTTTTTATTAGTAATAAATATAAGTAACGAATTAACTTACGTAACGAACTTCTATATTCATATATTTTTAATATGTATATTAGGGGGTTCGCCTCCTAGTCGATACCTCGCTCTTTACGCTAAAGTTCGAATTTTGTTCCAATTCTTTAAAAATGACCCCTTTATCACAAAGGCCATTAATTAGAATAAATAGCTATTATGAAAGTACTAAAAAAACTTTAGCGTAAAGAGCGAAGTATTGACGGGGGGGGGGGGCGAACCCAATCATATACGTAGTAATTTCTGTTCGCTTTAAGTTTCGATGTTGCTACTTACTTTCAGTTGAAAAACATGTTTTTTTTAATCTAATTTCTGATCGTTTTTTTTAAATAATGCTGGGAAATCCGCCCCCCCCTTCATAGCAATGTCCCTTTTCCCATGAAAATTTTCTCCATGGAAATATCCTCCCTCGTAACCCCTGATCCACCCCCCCCACTGCCAGAAAAATCCCCCTGAAAACGTCTGTATACTTCCCAATAACCAATACTATATGTAAACATTGGGCAAAGTTCATAACTTGCAGCCCTTCCCCTGGGGACTGTGGGGAATTAAGTCATCCTCAAAGAAATAATTTTTCGACCATGCTGGACAAAATGGCTATCTCAAAATTTTAATCGGGTGACTTTGGGAAAAAATGAGCGTGGGAGGGGGCCTAGTTGCCCTCCATTTTTTTGGTCAACTAATAACGGCACTAGAACTTTTAATTTCCGTTCAAATGAGCCCTCCCGCGATATTCTAGGACCACTGGGGCGATACGATCACCCTTGGAAAAAAAAACAAATAAAGACGCATCCGTGATCTTTCTTCTGGCAAAAGATACAAAATTCCACGTTTTTGTAGATAGGAGCTTGAAACCTCTACAGCAGAATTCTCTGATACGCTGAACCTGATGGTGTGATTTTCATTAAGGTTATATGACTTTTAGGGGGTGTTTTTCCCTTTTATCGAAAATCAGGCAAATTTTCTAAGGCGCGTAACTTTTGATGGGTAGAACAAAACTTGATCAGACTAATATATTTGAAATCAGCATAAAATCTGATTCTTTTGATGTATCTATTGGTATCAAAAATGTATTTTTTAGAGTTTCGGTTACTATTGAGCTGGGTCGCTTCTTACTTACAGTTCGTTGCCACGAACTGTTTGAAAAAAAAGTTTTGGTTATTACAGGCTTCATGGCTCCATCACAATTGATGGTATGCCGCTAGTCCTGGTAATTACCCCACTTTTATTTTTGATACATTTGTTATACCTTTTGTTGAGCACTTTGAGAGAAGGATTTCCAGGATTAACTCTGATGGGAGGACATCCGACGTGGGGATGGATCATCGGGAAAAACTCGACTTCAAGTTCACTTTGTGAAGGGCGCCCTGCACAAGGTAGTCAATTAGTGAGCATGGTAGTCAAAAATCAATAAATGAGCAACAAAATCACTAAGTTTTCTGTTTTCCTTCTTTCTTTTCAAAGTGGAGGAAAGGGTGTAGCTTTCGATTATCCAGGTATTCAGCATCAGTTTAAGGCAATATTCTTAAGGAAGAAGGAGATATTCTACAAAGACCAACACGTGCTTGTTGATGATGATGATATCCCGTGCAAACAGCACTATCATCTGGCTGGGGGACAAAAGAAGGTGAGGGACTCATCTCAGCAGGGCTAGTTCTATGCGAGAACGTCAACAACTAAAATATTTGGGGGCAGGGTGAGAGTAGATTTTACCGACGTGCTGGTCATTTTTACGGGCTGCTTTGCACTTTTTTTTTTTTTTTTTTTTTAAATGCATCATATTTAGCACCAAAGAGCTGAAGCCCATATAAACATGGATTTTTTATGTTTTTTTTTTCACGCACGGAGAATTTGGAAAAACGCAAAAAATATATCATAGGCAGTGCAATAGCGCTGCCTAATTAAAGAACTATGTTGGCACAATGTATTATTTATTTTTTTTTCATACCAGGGCACTTTGTATCGAAGGAGTTGTCGTAGAAACTTCGAAAAAGGTTCATTCGATTGGAAATTGGACTGACTAGTGCCCTTTTTAATAGTCGAAAGTGATTGGAAGGCAACTAGCCCCCCCCCACGCCCATCATTCCCCCAAAGACATCCAATCAAAATTTTGAGATAGCCATTTTGTTCAGCGTAGTTGATTTCCAGACAGAAAATGTTTTTGAGGAGGACTCTCCCCCACAACTCTCAGCGTAAGGGTTTTAAGTTATGCCCTGGGGGCATATAAGAACGATGTTGGCACAATGTATTATTTTTTTTTCCATTAGAGCAGGGCACATCGTATTGAAGAAGTTGTCGTAGAAACTTTGAAAAGGACTCGTTCAATTGGAAATTGGAGTGGTTTGTGCCCTTTTTAATAGTCGAAAGTGATTGGAAGGCAACTAACATCCCTTCCACGCCCACCATTTTCCAAAACACATCCAATCAAAATTTTGAGATAGCCATTTTTTCAGCGTAGTTGATTTCCATATAGAAATTATGTTTTTGAGGAAGACAGTCCTCCACAACCTTTAAGGCAAGGGTTTTGAGTTATGCCCTGGGGGCATATAAGGTTTTTATAGAAGGTGTTGTCGTAGAAACTTCAAAAAAGGCTCATTCGATTGGAAATTCAAAAGGCTAGTGCCCTTTTTAATAGTTGAAAGTCATTGGAGGGCAACTAACCCCCCTCTTACGCCCACCTTTTTCTCGAAACACATCCAATAGAAATTTTGAGGAGGACACTCCCCCACAGCCTTCAGTGCAAGGGTAGTAAGTTTTGCCCTGGAGGCATATAAGGTTTTTATAGAAGGTGTTGTCGTAGAAACTTCAAAAAAGACTCATTCGATTGGAAATTCAAAGGGCTGGTGCCCGTTTTAATAGTCGAAAGAGGTTGGAGGGTAACTAACCCCCATCTCACGCTCACCTTTTCCCCAAACACATCCAATCAAAATTTTGAGATAGCCATTTTATTCAACGTAGTTTTAAGTTCTGGAAATTAGGTCTTTGAGCATGACAACCCCCCCCCCCCACAGCCCTCAGGGCAAGGGTTGTAAGTTATGCCCTGGGGGCATATAAGGTTTCTATTGAACGCTTTGTCGTAGAAACTTCAAAAGGGCTCATTCGATTGGTAATTGAAATGGCTAGTGCCCCTTTTAATAGTCGAAAGTGATTGGAAGGCAACTAACACCCCTTCCACGCCCACCATTTCCCCAAACAAATCCAATCAAAATTTTGAGATAGCGGTTTTGTTCCACGCAGTTTGAAGTTCAAGAAATTATACCTTTGAGCAGGACACTCTCCCCACAGCCTTCAAGGCAAGGGTTATAAGTTATGTCCTGGGGGCATATAAGTTTTTATTGAAATCGTTGTCGTAGAAAAAATTTAAAAAGGGCTCATTCGATTGGGAATTCAAAGGTCTAGTGCCCTTTTTAATAGTCGAAAGAGATTTGAGGGCAACTAACCCCCCTCTCACGCCAAACTTTTCCCCAAACACATCCAATCAAAATTTTGAGATAGCCATTTTGTTCAGCGTAGTTGATTTCCAGATAGAAAATATGTTTTGAGGAGGACTCCCCCCACAACCCTCAGGGCAAGGGTTTTAAGTTATGCCCTGGGGGCATATAAGAACGATTTTGGCACAATGTATTATTTATTATTTTTTTTTCTTTAGAGCAGGGCACTTCGTATCGAAGAAGTTGTCGTAGTAACTTTGAAAAGGGCTCATTCAATTGGAAATTGGAGTGGCTTGTGCCCTTTTTAATAGTCGAAAGTGATTGGAGGGCAACTAACCCCCCTCTTACGCCCACCTTTTCTTGAAACACCTCCAATAGAAATTTTGAGGAGGACACTCCCCCACAGCCTTCAGGGCAAGGGTTGTAAGTTATGCCCTGGAGGCATATAAGGTTTTTATAGAAGGTGTTGTCGTAGAAACTTCAAAAAAGACTCATTTGATTGGAAATTCAAAGGGCTGGTGCCCGTTTTAATAGTCGAAAGTGGTTGGAGGGTAACTAACCCCCATCTCACGCTAACCTTTTCCCCAAACACATCCGATCAAAATTTTGAGATAGCCATTTTATTCAACGTAGTTTTATGTTCTGGAAACTAGGTCTTTGAGCATGACAACCACCCCCCCCCCCACAGCCCTCAGGGCAAGGGTTGTAAGTTATACCCTGGGGGCATATAAGGTTTCTATTGAACGCTTTGTCGTAGCAACTTCAAAAGGGCTCATTCGATTGGCAATTGAAATGGCTAGTACCCTTTTTAATAGTCGAAAGTGATTGGAAGGCAACTAAGACCCCTTCCACGCCCACCATTTCCCCAAACAAATCCAATCAAAATTTTGAGATAGCGATTTTGTTCCACGCAGTTTGAAGTTCAAGAAATTATAACTTTGAGCAGGACACTCTCCCCACAGCCTTCAGGGCAAGGGTTATAAGTTATGTCCTGGGGGCATATAAGTTTTTATTGAAATCTTTGTCGTAGAAAATTGAAAAAGGGCTCATTCGATTGGGAATTCAAAGGTCTAGTGCCCTTTTTAATAGTCGAAAGTGATTTGAGGGCAACTAACTCCCCTCTCACGGCCAAGTTTTCCCCAAACACATCCAATCAAAATTTTTAGATATCCATTTTGTTCAGCTTAGGTAATTTCCACATGGAAATTATGTTTTTGAGGAGGACACTCCCTCACAGCCCTCAGGGCAAGGGTTGGAAGATATGCCCTGGGGGCATATAAGGTTTTTATAGAACGCGTTGTCTTAGAAACTTCAAAAAGGGCTCATTCGATCGGAAATTCAAAAGGTTAGTGCCCTTTTTAATAGTCGAAAGTTGTCGGAGGGTAACTAACCCCCCTCTTACGCCCACCTTTTCCCGAAACACATCTAATCAAAATTTTGAGATAGCCATTTTGTTCAACGCAGTTGAAAGTTCTGGAAATTAGGTATTTTAGGATGACACCCCCCCCCTTCAGGGGGGTTGTAAGCCTTCAGGGCAAGGGTTGTAAGTTATGCCCTGGGGGCATATAAGGTTTATATAGAAAGTTTATATAGAACTTTCTATCGAAAGTAGTAAGTTTATATAGAAAGTAAAAATTTCAAAAAGGTCTCATTTGTTTGAAAATTAAATTGCCCTTTTTGAAGTGGAAAGTGAGTTGAGAGTAATTGACTCTCCCCATTTCCCAAAACATATTCAATCAAAGTTTAGAGATAGCCATTTTGTTCAACGTAGTTGAAAGTTCTGGAAATTATGTATTTAAGGATGACAAACCCCCAAGAGCCCCCAGGACAAAGGTTGTAAATTATGCCCCGGGGGCATATAAGTTTTTTATAGATAGAGTTGTCGTAAAATCTTGAAAAGGGGCTCATTCAATTGGAAATTGAGAAGGCTAGCGCCCTTTTTAATAGTCGAAAGTTATTGGAGGGCAACTAACTCTCCTTTCACGTGAACCATTCCCCCAAACACATCCAATCAAAATTTTCAGATAGCCATTTTGTTCAACGTAATAGAAAGTTCTGGAAAATAGGTCTTTGGGTATGACAACCCCCCCCCCCCGCCGTCAGGGCAAAGGTTGTAAGTTATGCCCCGTGGGCATATAAGGTTTTTATTGCAAGCGTTGTCGTAGAAACCTCAAAATGGCTCATTTGATTGGAAATTGAAAAGGCTGGTGCCTTTTTTAATAGTTGAAAGTGATGGGAGAGCGATTAACGCCCCTCCCACGCCCACCGTTTTCCCAAACACATCCAATCAAAATTTTGAGATAGCCATTTTGTTTAAAGTAGTTGAAAGTTCTGGAAATTATGTCTTAGAGGATGACACCCACCCTCACAGCCCTTAGGGTAAAGGTTGTAATTTATGCCTTGGAGGCATATAAGGTGCTTATAGAAAGCGTTGTCGTAGAAACTCAAAAAGGGCTCATTCGATTGGAAATCGAAAGGCCTGGTTCCCTTTTTAAGAGTCGAAAGTGATTGGAAGGCTTGAAATTTTTATAGTAAAGATCGATGTGGGTATAATGTATGATTTTTTGTTGTTGTTGTTGTTTAGACCAGGGCACTTCGAATCGAAGGAGTTGTCGTGGGAACTTCGAAAAGGGCTCATTCGATTGAAAATAGAAAGGGCTGATGCCCTTTTTAATAGTCGAAAGTGATTGGAGGGCAACCAATCCCCCTCCCACGCCCACCCTCCCATTTGCCTTTATGTTTAAAAACTAAATGTTGCCTTAAGATTAAATAAAAATGCACTGTGTTAATGCTAATTCCCAATAAGGCATCTCTGCAGTATCCCAAGAACGACTGAGGGTAGCCTATTATGTTCAAATTTTCGGGGCTACTTCTGCTCTTATCAAAATAGCGTAAGTGTATCCAAGTTATCAAAGAAAGTAAGCAGTTTTTTTTGCGAATTGTATCATGTTTTCCATTTCAGGTCAACTAGAGGAGGTATGAAACGAAATTAAACACTACTATTTGTGTCCAGATTTTTAAAAGGGTGTATGTTGGTAAAAAACTGCTGGAAAATTTTCTTCAGCATATAAATAGCAGACCAAACTATCAAGTCTTAAAAAAACGAAATCATTTAAAGTATTATTTTCTTTTTCCCTGAAAAGACTATTTCAACATAAAACGAACAGAAATTAATTAAAAAAAAACTGTCCACAAAATATGTTTTTCAAATAAAAGTAAAGAACTCCATTAAACAAAAAATGAGCAAAAATAAAATCAAATAATCTACGCCCTTCTAATGCCCTTTTTAATAGTCGAAAGTGAATGGAGGGCAACTAGTCCCCCTCCCATTTCCACCCTCCCATTATGTTTATAAACTTAATGTTGCCTTAAAATTAAATCAAAATGCACTGTGTTAATGCTAATTCCCAATAAGGTGTCTCAGCAGTATCCCAAGAAGGACTGAGTGTATTATGTTCAAACTTTTGGGGCTACTTCTGTTCTTAAAATTTAACCAAATCAAAATATCGTCAGTGTAAGTGTAGAAACCAAGAATGCTTATTCTTGGTTTCTATCATATTTATCTGGTCGAGTCATCTCGGTTGATCAGCACTTTTCTAACCCTTCGGGAATAGAGTTTGGCGTTCCACAAGGATCTGTTATTGGGCCGATACTCTTTTTAATCTACGCTAGTGACCTTATTAATGCGGTTCAAAATTTAAAACCTACCATTTGCTGTCGTCTTTGTCAACCAGCATCCGTCACTAATTGTGACAGGAGTGCACTTATTGCTTTTGCTGATGACAGTACTCTTGGTACAGCTGGTAGAACTGAGTCTGATCTTCATTCAAAGATAAATGCCCTTTTTGAAAGAGTTATCCAATGGTTTGATGTAAGTTATCTTGCCTTAAATGTCGGGAAGTCATTTTGTCTCATTTTCTCCAGAATTTCAAAGGCTTGCCCTGACTTAAATGGAATACACGTATCAAGAGGCTCTCTAAGTAGACCTAAGGATCGTTACGTTCGATTCCTAGGCATCTTGCTTGACGAAAATCTTTCCTTCAAGCATCATATTGACCTGATTAAAATGAAAGTCTCCAGGAGTCTTGGAATCCTTAGAAAGCTTAAACACATATCTCCAGGGTCGATTCTTAGAATCTTGTTCTACAGCCTAGTCCAGTCTTATGTTTCATATTGTTTTGTTATTTGGATGTCAACTTTTCCTCGTCTCTGATACCACTTTCAAAACTTTATGATAAAGCAAGCACTCCTATTAAGGAAACTAACCGGAATAAGGAATTCATTTGTATTTTTTTCAGTAAAGTTCAAATTATTTTCTGACCTTGGGAAGGCATAGGGACTTTGAGCCCTACTCATGTTAATTTCTGCTCGTTTTGAGTTTGACTCGGTTATTTATTGTAATTTCTGTTCGTTTTGGGTTTCATTTATTTATCGATGCTGATTTGTGGTAGTTTCACACTTGGTAGATTATTTTATTTTTTGTTTTGCTCATTTTTGGTTTATTGGAGTTCTTTACTTTTCTTTGAAAAACTTATTTTGGGGAAAAAGTTTTTTTAATTAATTTTATGTAAAGAATCTGTATAGCCTGTTATGAAATCGAATCTGTGTCTGTTTCTTGTACGCATTGCTACACTGTTCTTCCGATCGCCAAAGAACTTCAAGAATATATTGAGTACACTCTTGCAAAGATTTTAGGCATAACATTTCATCCCCCTCTCTTAATCTTTCAGAACACTTTTCGCGCTGACTGAAATTAGAGATCCCTGTACACAAATACTGGACAGTTGCTTCCGTTCACATTATTCACATTTTCTGGATATTAATTATCACCCAGTGGCCGACGGGTAAGTTAATTACCCTAACCTAATTTTTCAAATACTTCAAAATGTAAAAATATGATTGTTATTCTACATGTGGAGAAAATTTTCCAAAGGAGAATTTTTGGGAGAGGGGTGTTTTCCACTGGGGATTTTCTGAGGGGGGAATTTTTCGTTGTAGGAGGAGTTTTCCGTCGGGGAACTTTCTGGGGGGCTTTTTCAAGTACGTTTAAATTTATAAATACAATCATTATTAACACGCGAGGGAATATTTCACGGAGGGTGAAATTTTCCTTGAATGTCCTTTTTATTGAGATCGCAGCAACGCGCAAAGAGTTAGCTATTTAAAAAATATAACCTACATCTTGAACTTTGAGATTACTTCGCAGCATTTATTTTTGTTGAATTGGTCTATTAACTTAAAATCTTTGTTTTCTGTTGTTAATTTATTCTATTTTTTAATTATTTTTTTAATCAACCCCCAGACTGACCTATGATATTTCATAGGCTGCTTCTCAACCAATTGCTAAGGAACCAGCTGTTATTGACAAGTAGTGGCTAGCAAAAATATTTCACGAAATCACCCGTTGTTTTGGATGGCAAAACCTCTGTAATTACTGAACATTGTATTGATTGTAATAGATACTCTAGTCAGTATTATAGCATATTTTCACTAATCCTGTCATTTTATGTATTTATTTCACCTTTTTAACTAATCTAAAATTATGTTGGTAAAATCGCTACGTTTACCGTTGGTTTATACAGAATAAATTGCTGCAATTGACAATAATCGGCAGTCGCATCAATAAGGAATTTTAGTTGCCGTTGCGTTCTAACAGGAAATTGAAGTCGCCCACTGTTTACTGGCAAAATATTCGAATTTGAAAGAGTGTGGTTAAAATGGATCATGAGGATGATTTACTTCCATGCTTTGAGGGCCCATTTTGTGTCCCAAACCAACAATAAGGAATCATCATGGAAAGTGGACCTAACCCTTGGTTTACGCAAAAAAACAAAAAAAAAAAAAAAAAAAAAAAAAAAAAAAAAAAAAAAAAAAAAAAAAAAAAAAAAAAAAAAAAAAAAAAAAAAAATACTGCGATAGACAATATTAGTCAGTCACATCAATGAGCAACTTTAGTTGCCGTTTTGTTCACACATGATTTTGAAGTCGCCCAATATTTGCTGGCAAAATGTTTAAAGGTCGGTTGAAAGAGCGTGGTAGATATGAGTCAGGATGATGTTTTACTCGCAAGATTTCAGAACTAAAACTGCATTTTTGTGTCCCCTTTTTTCTAAATCCTTTTGTTGAACTGGACAGCCACAATCAGCTTATCAGTCAAATCATTTTCAGTACTAATTGCTTCTTTGGTTATTATTGCTGTTGTGTTTAAAAAATTACTCAGTTGCCCGATATTACTTGAATTTTTTTCATCGCGAGAAATTGCTTGACAAAGCAACTAAAATTCTCAAAATTGGCAATCAAATTGTGGCAATAAGTGGATTTCGCTCAAGTGTGAACATAGGGCAACTGATTAAGAGAAAGATCTTGGCATTTCCAGATCTCAGGATTTCTAATGTCAGGTACCAATAGCGCTGGGTATTTGATCTTCTTTAATTATTTTAAAATAGTTCAATTATCTAATTATTCAATTATTATTTAATTATTCAATTCAACTAAATTAAATAATTTATTTGTTTGATTTAATTATTCAATTTTTTAAAATAATTTAATTGTTCATTTATTTAATTGTCATTTAATTTTTATTTATTAAACTATATTTAATTATACAATTTAATAATTTAGCATTTGATCTTCTTTTATGATTTTCATTAAATTAAAATAATCCAACTATTTAATTTAATTATTTTATTTAATTATTATTTAATAATTTCTTATTAAATTAAATTTGATTATTTAGTTTAATAATTTTGAATTTATCTTCTTTAATTCAACTTATCATAGGCAGCGCAATAGTGCTGCCTATGTAAAGAGCGACATGGGCACGATGTATTATATATTTATTAATTTTTTTTTTTTTACCAAGGCAGAAAGAGTCTGACTCCTTCTGTCTAGAAGGAGTTGAAAATTATAGAAAATTGAGTGGCAGTTCTAGCCTCAAATGCACCCGGGGTAAAATATTGATTAGCCCTTCCTCTTATTTCCCTCAAAATTTTCAGGCCAAATTTTTTACAAAATTTTAATTTATTAACAAAATTATTTTCAATTTATTAATTAATTAATATTTTTTATTTATTATTTATATTGTTTATTTATTATTAGTTATTTAATTTAATTATTAGAATTATTATTATTTAATTATTTAGTAATCAATTAGTAATTAATTTTTGTTAATTGATTAGTAATGTATTAATTACTTTCATTCATTAACTGCACCATCTAGCTTATTTTAATAAAAACAAAATCTCAAAAATTACAAAATAATTATGACCGTTAAACTATTTATTTGAAATATTGCGCCCCTAAAATTTCTGCGCCCGGGGCATGTGTCCCCCTCTGTCCCTCCCCGAAAACCGCCTCTGAGGAAATTTGAAATCGAAGGAAATTGCCCTCTCCACACAATGCATATCTTGACCCCAGCGTATTTTAAGGTTTTGTTATGGGTTTATTTTAAATAATTTTGATGGACATTACAAATACAAATTAATTTGGAAACCTTATTGTGTTTATCTTTTCGAGTCTTTCCTACAGGAAATTTGAGTACTTGTATGATATGCCCCAACCGCTCAAGTTGTTCATTCATTGACGTATTATAGAACTGGTTTTTTTTTTCGTTAGTTTCTTTCAGCTTAGCGTGAGACAAGACAAAGAGAAGTGACAGAATAGATAGATGGAAAATATATAATTTGGGCTATGTATTTGCACATTAGGGGGGATAATGTATTTTGACAGTGGGGAGTTAAAAAAACAATTCTTATCACATAACAATTGTACCTATCACATTAGGCCTGCAGACCCTCTATACTTTACCCCCCCCCCCTAATTTGCCAATATATAGCCCAAATTCGTTTCTAAAGTATTATATTTTTATCATACTTAGATATATTTTATTAGGATTGAGCGTCAGAGAATCATATTAGAAGAATATTAGGTCGGGGGTAGTATCATACAAGTACCGAAGTTTGCTTTTAAACTGAAAGTTATGGTTTCATGGACTATATTTTATGCCCTAACTGCGGATCTTGGTCTTTTTTTTTCCTTTTTTTGCAATTCTGAAAGGGCTATTTAACTCTTTGAACTAAAAAGGTTACCGATTGCTGAGCTAGTTCATATTAATCAATAGTTAGTGATCGATAGTAGCCCAAAATCAGTTTTTAAAAGTTCTGCGGGAACAACGTTGCCATAAGCGAGGTGTTTTCCGCTTTCGATAATTATTTACACCAGGGGGCATGTTGCCTGCGCGGTGGAGATGTGCCACTTATGAGACGTGGCACTCCGAGATGTACACGAGATGACGAAGAGGTGACAAGTCCTTGTTAGTACTGAAAGGAGTGCCCAATGATCCTCAAGTTATCCATAGCAAAGGAGATAATAATCTTTAAAAAGTACCATGTGGTTTCCCTCCGCTCATGCTCTGCTGCGGGGGTGGGGGGAGGGGGGTCAAAACCACTATGTACTGGAGCAGAGTCAACCTCGACAATATCGACTAGATCAGGGCTCTAAAACTTTTAAAATTGTGTGCCACATAACTGAAACGAGGGTACATTCACCAGCATAAACAAAATTCTGCCACTAAAAATCAATGCATTTAGACCATGTTAATAATCAAAGATTAATTCCTTTAAATTTGTATTATGTATACTATATTGTTAAAAGGGCCGCAATTTTGGATTCATCTTCAACTTCCATTTAACTTTTTTGTGTACAAATTGTACCACCAAAATAGTGTAATGTACAGTGTACATGCAACACGAATTGAGAACCACCTTCCCACACATTTTAAATTGTAATTGTAATCAAGTTGTTGGTGACCTTCAAGAAGAAGGAGAAAAGGGATAAATCATAATATAGATGATTTTGAAAGATTTTAAAAGATGATTTTTCCTATTTAAAAAAATGGCTAAACAGACTGTTTTTATCTAGCGGAAAAGAGTAATTTTACAAAAAAAAACTTAGTTTAAATAGGAATATTTGCTTCTGTGCTTCAACTGTGAATTTATGGAATAGACCATTCAACGTTTTTTTTTTTAGGTTTTGAAGCAGAATCGGCTTTGGAATAACATGATACATCTCGTTTCATTATAGCACCGAAGAGCTTCTATTTCGTGCTTCCATATTCACTGGAATAATTTTAAATTTTGTTGAAGATTATTAAGAACATATAGTTGTCTTGAGGTAAGAGCTTCCTGATTTAAGGATGTCCTACTTTCAAATTTAAAAGTGATGGTTATCTTGTCTCTTCTTAATTATTATATAAAGAGGATGTCCAGTGAATCCACCTCCTGTCATATTTCCTCCGGCGGAAAATTCTGCCCAGAAAATTCTCCCAGATGTAAAATTGAGCCACTAAAGGGAAAGTGAGACAAATAAAAAGAAAAGAAGAGATTTTGGAATATTCTAGCTATATATCAAAATATATTGTGTAGAGTATTCTATAGGATTTATTTTTAATTCTTTTAAATCTTCATTGGGGGCTGGGTGCTGAGTGTTCATAGAAGGGTAACCTAAATTTTAAAGAAATTAAGGTATTTGCTTATTTGAAATAAGGAGCCCTGTTCATCTAAAGTTTCTCGATTCTGACTTAAGGTCTGACTCCATGTTATTGAAACTGAATTTGAAAAAGGCCCCTTAAAGGTACTTCAGACAGGAAAACGTTCAGATGTATGCCTAGCGGATGCGTTCTCAACGAAAGGGGTGGTCTGGTGTCATGTGCTATAGATGGCTGTACCAAATAAAGTCCATGGAGGTAATTACTCGTATTTCTTAGTCGCAGCATGTATATCTGTGCAGGTGTGTATGTAACTGAACCCTCGTGCATTTTACCCCAAATGAAATTGAACCCCAATGCAATTCAACGCCCGTACAAATAAACCCTCGTTCCACAAAACCCCCGTCCAACTCAACCCAATATAACTGAATCCTCGTACAACTGAGCCTTTGTTTAATTGGACACCCCTTGCAACTCAACCCCATTTAACTGAACCCCCACTAAAATCAACCCGTGCTTAGCTCAACCTGTATATAACTCAACCCCCGCTTAAATCAAACCCTATTTGGCCCAACTCAACCTAAAGCCTAAGAATAAGTTTGAACTAGCGCTGACTATGAGCTCAAAATTCGCTTTGTTTGCAGCTTCTAACTTGTATAGCCCATTTGGATATTCCCAGAACTTTTACAAACTGAAAGAAACTTTCAGGAATGGGCCTATCACCAAATTCATGGCCCCATAGAATGTTTTTTGGTTTATTGAAAACTATGAGCATTGTTGAAAACTACGTGGTTTATTGGAACATGGCCCCTTCAGTTAGTACTCGGGTAAGGATTTGCCAAGGGGTAAGTAAAAACTCTGACTTTATACCCGGTTCTCTAAACTCTTTCAGTTCGACCTTTTAAATTACATATAAGTATTTTGTTGGGTAAACAAACAGCTCGGGGTAACGAACTGTCAGTAAGAAGTGTAGTGGATCAATAGTAACCAAATCTCTAAGAAACAGAGTCTTGATAACAGTAAATACATGAAAAGAATCCAATTTTGATGCTTATTCAAACTATATTAATTCATCTAATTTTGGGGATTTCAACAAACCACCCCTTCAAACCTAAAAAAGCTATCTGAAAAAATAAAAACCGTCAAATTGCAAAATCGGAAATCTATTTCCAGGCAAGAATTGCGGAATTTATCCTTTTTTTTGTGAGACTGTTCCTTATCCTAAAAATTACCTCCCTATATCTACTACCTAAAAATTAGCCAAATTTTATATCTATTGCTTTTCTGAAATTAAATGCAAAATGACAAGCTCTTTCACCCTTTTTCATGTAACACTTTATAATGTGAATGACGCGAAACATTTCCACGATGCTGCTTATACCAAAATTGCTATTATCCTCCTCTCCTTAAAACGGAGTTTCCTGCGTAAGAAGTTGACGTAAGATGGTGTCAGTAACCCATGTGGATTTTCCTTATTTACTCTTCTGATTTTAGACTTTTTCCTTATTCAAAAATCGTTATGGTTTAGATTCTTTCTACATCAAGGCTTCTTTTTCTTCCTACTGACTAAAGAGCATGAGTGACTTATAAGAGTGGAAACTGGTGCTAGTGTTGACTAAGAAAAAACTATCAACGCCACTATTTTGCGACACTTGACATTTTTTCAAGCTTTGCAAGGTTTTTTTTTTTTTTATCTGGAACTGGGATGAGGCACTTAATGTTACCCTAGTCTTCTATACTCACGGCGAGATAAACTCATCATTATTGAACATAAGTTTCCGAAGAACACTGATTTGGGAGCGGAATCTATGAATTGCACAAACGCAGGTTCAGTTCACAGTTGCATTAGACAGTCATAAACGACTCATCAGTAGCGTGGAACATATTAAGTTAAAATAATCAAATTAAAGTTATCGCTCATGAACGAAATTATTTACGAATATAATTGCTTGTAATTCATTAGCCAACAATAATTCCGTCCTAAAAAAAGGTTCCGACTTGCACATTCAAAATGTCGCAGCGCATTTAAGAGGAGCGGCCGGGACACCAGTGTCCCCCAGGTCAGTGTCTGAGTATAACTGCTGTAAAACGAGTCGTCCTTTAAATTTTTATTAAGTCCTTTATTCCTTGATAAGGTATATTGCTTTTTTCCATATGCCAAAACTTATCTTTAAGAGACTTGACCAAAACTTTTGGCACCATTCTGAGGTTTTTAATATATTATTTACTTATATTGTGGTAGTGATGGGGGAGGGGGGAACTGACACTGTCCCTGGGTGTTGAAAACCCTAGCTGTGCCTCTGCGAAATGGCCTAAAGTTATATTAGTTATCATTTTGTTAGTCCTGAATCTCCCTAGGGAAATTGTTGGCTGTCGATAGTTGTTGAGTGAAAACTCTGAGATTGGCAACTTGTGAATAGAAACTCCTGCATCTAGAGATGCACTGATGTGTGACTATGTGATCGCATATTTGTCCATAAAAGTATATGCACATGGAATAAACAGTGGACATGGAATGGAATGGAATGGATATGTGCAGTCGACGTTTATCAAAGACCATTATTTGATGTGCTATTTTCTCTGAAACGGGAACAAAGGTCTTTCTTTTTGAAATCTGTTACTGAAGTTTTGAAATTTTAATGAGTTCTGAAATTTCAATTCCCTAATTATTGAGAAAATTTAGTCAACTAAGGAATTTTTTTAGATAAAAATGAAACGGGCGATTAGTTATCTTTATTTTGGATCAATGATTTTATGAAAATCCAGAAAAAAACAAGCTTTAATATCTGTCAATATTTCTGTGAGGAACCTACTCCATTGATTTTGAATTGAAGTTGTCAAGTATTTTGCTGTAGGTTGCATAGGTTGCATCAAGACATGGCTAATTGTAAATATGAGAAAAGCCAAGACAGATTGTCCAAGTAATTGAGAAGCAAAATGTTTAAATGGCTGGGGGCACGGGTAAATGGCGAAAGCATGGATGACTCTCTTATTGGACACATACTTGTTTGTTAGTAAACAAAATTCGTTTTTACCCTCTTATGCGCCCAAGTGAAAAATTGGGCCAAGGTGATCAAAAACTTGAAAGCCTAATTAGAGTAAAGCCAAGACTGATAGTCTGGGTGAGAAGCAAAGCTGGCCTAGCTTTTTCAGAAGTGTATAAAAGTGACCATTTTCACTTCTTCATTATATTCTTTTACCTTAGGGCAGAACTAAGGAAGATAGGCATGCAGTAAGGGTAATTCAGATAGTCTATTTGTTCTCTGAGCCATTTGAAGGCAATTGGAGACCAAACAAATTTCCTAACAGAGACATTGTCCTAACAGTAGTCCTTTTCAATAAGTCTATTTTTCAAAAAAGTAATATAATACAATAGCACTAGAGCTAACAAGGTCCGTGGATCTATATTTAATGTTTCATTACGCCAGTCATCTGGTGTCCACTCGTTCAGGGTCTCTCGCTCTCGATGTCTTTAGAATAGTTTAAACCTGGCGTTTTCTTTTGCATCGACAAAGGAAAATAATCAAAATAATGATTAAAATGATGAAAAGTATAACGCCTAAAGAGATGGCAGCAGCCTCTCCAGAACCCAGCCATAGTGTATCTGGAAGAAAGGATGATTTTATGTTAGACAATAGGAATAAAATTATGGCAGGTCTCTAGCACCAGATTTTAGGATAAAGTAGAGGTCACTAATTTTAATATATGTTTATGTCGGCCTTTATTGTTATTAAGTAAAGAAAAATAAGTTTTTTTTTTAAATGAAAGTAAGGAGTGATATTAAATCTTAACTCTAGGTGACATTATTCCGTATATAGACTAAGGGAGGATGCCTTCTTCTTAACTCTCCGATCTTTATGCTCAGGTTCTGTAGTGCTATGCTTAAAGCATTTATGAGAGCAACAAACTCTTCCATTCCCGAGATATTGTGAAATACATTTTTTTTTCACTTGTTTTCACAATGGACTAAAAATTAATTTTTTTTTCTCGAGAATCTATGAATATAAGTGAAATAACGGGCTCAAAACGGATTGGGCATTACATAAAGTAGATATAAAATCGATCTAAGTGGTAAATGCATAAATGGAAAAAGTTTGATTAGTTGAGGAAAACAAGCTAAAAAGATCAAGTTACTTAAAGCCCCGTTTGCTTTGCCCCCCCCCTCCATTTCTCTTACATTCTCAGATTCTCGAGAGAAAAAAAAATTCTACTCGTTATTCCGTTTTGAAAATGAGTTTAAAAACATATTATTTTTCTTATTATGGGATTTTTATTCTTTCAATTTTATTAATGCAATTTTTCTGCCCCAATATTGCAAATAACTTTGAACTTCTGGTGAGGAAGTAAACATTCATTATTTTTGCTTCTTTGTCTTTAAAATTTAAAAAGAATTGGTCGTTAGAAATGAATGGACGCTTGAAAGCGAATTTATATTTTAAAAACATGTCTTTTCCAAGACTTGAACTAAATGTCCTAGTAGTAACGTAGGCTACTACAATCATCCTCACCACTACACTCTCAAGTCTTGTATAAAAATGTTTGTTTTATAATTTCTGCGTTGTCGAACCTCATATTTGTGTTGTTTTATTAACTTAACTTAATTAAAGCATAAGAAGTTTCAAAAAGGGTTTTAGCATTGCACTGTTGCCTAAGTCTCTGAATAGGTAAAACCGAATTAATAAAGAAAATAAAATTATTCGATTCGAATTGCCCTTGTGATTGAGCAGTCGTACTTAAGTATTGGGGAAAAAAGTAAAAAAAAACAAACAAAACAACAATAAGTAAAGTAAAGTTATATTCTTAAAGTTATAGTTATAGAGTTATAGTTATTTATAGTTGTTATAGTTATAGTTATTTATATAATTTGTTATAGTTAAAGTTATTGTTATATTTGTATTATTAAATTTATATTCGTAAAGTTATAGTCTTATGTTATGTAAAGTTATATTTTCAAATAAAGTTATAAACTCAATTACCTATTTTGTACTGATCAATTATATCATATCTTTGATTTCCTTTCAAGTCATAAGTGAAAATTTCAATGCTCCTTTGACAGCACGTTGTTTCAAATGTAACAAGAACTGAAGAATTTCTACCGATGGGGAAATCTTCTCCATTAAATGCTATTTCAGGTCTTGTTTCAATTGCTCGTAAACCTGTAAACAAATTATATGAAATGTTTTTTTCATAAGCTTAAAAAACTACATAATACGTCTCACATCTAAGAATGTAAGAAATTCAACAACGTTGTATGTCCTAATGAACTGGAAGTTTTCTAACAAGCTATTACGATTATTTTAAACCTGCTGAAGCTTCAGAATAAGCTTAAACAAAAAACATTATCGATCTATTGCAATGGAATTTCCAAAAGAGCCTCTTCTTGATGTCATGGCGTCACCATAAGTTCGATACGTTTGCCCTTGTAAAAATACAAATTCTTCCTTAAAGTTGTGACCTATTTAGATCGTTTTTGGCCAGAAATATCAAAATGCCAGTTTTAAGACAAAAAAAAACCATAGCCGACTTCGAGGCCGGGCCCCGGCACGTGACAGGCTGTATATATTGATTCTCGTTGTCGCTTGTCTTTTAACTACAGATGATGCGAACTTTTTCTTGATGTCATGGCTTCAGGTTAGGCTTGATGCAACCATTCTGGGTAAAATACTAAAAAGGTATATAATTCTGACGTAAAGACGTTTCAAATAAATACACAGCTGCTCGTTTAAAGGGAGTTTATATATATATATATAATATATATATATATATATATATATATATATATATATATATATATATATATATATATATATATATTATATATATATATATATATATATATACTATATATATATATATATATATTACTCGTTATTCTTTTGTTTTAAATCATGAGCTGTCAAATAAGCAATAGCAATTGATTTAAGAAAGTCTGGAGTGAACTCAATTCCTCCTTCATGTTGGAGCATCGAAGAATTATCCATTTTATAAGATTTATTATCTTCTGGAACTCGTTGTGATTCTCACTGTTGCTTCTCTTATAACCGCAAATTTCATTTACGATTCAATGTATTTGTTGTGGTACTGGTCGTCAAAGATCTTCTAGCCGCAGATCTCGCTTGTTCTTCATTTTTGTGCATCTTTTACCTCAGACTTTTTTCATGCCTTTTACTTTAGCTGTTTGGGTTCATTCAAAATCATATGTTCCAATGCCTATGTTCTGTGAAATATCTAAAATTGGCATAACCATCGTTTTATTCCTGAGTTTCAAGTAACAGGGTGGCAAATCAGCAATTTCAGTTGAATTAAGAAATTCTGTCGAGAAACCAAATGCTCCTTCCTGCTTAACACGTTCCTTATTCAATCGCAGTTTTCTAAAGTATCTAAATTCTGCAAAAGCATAATTATTGTGTTATTCTTTAGTTTGAAGTCACATTTTAGATTGCAATTCAATGTGATTTGTTGGTTTCTTATTCATTTTTTTTTCTCTTGTCATTTTGTATGATTTTGCACGTGTCATAGATACTAACTATTAATTCCTCCTTCTATCATTTACAGACGCTAAAATAATACGTTCCTTGTTCAATTGTAATTTTCTACAAAGCAGTTTGTCATCTTGTGTAATCTTACATGCGTCATAGATAATAGAAAGGATACGACCACTCCTAGGGCGGACATGATGTAATCTATGATCTTGAAATGTGCTCATAAAAACATTCATATGATTTTTTCTCCCCAAAACTAAGGCTCTAAAAGAATTTCTCAAACTCTTGACCTATCTAGATCGTTTTTTCAGGCCAGAAAATGCCAGGCTGCCAATTTCCCAAAAACTTATAGAGCCGTTTTTGAAAAAAAATTATACATACATAAATAAGCAATAAATGCTCGTTTAAAGAGAGTATATATATATATATATATATATATATATATATATATATATATATATATAGATATATATATATATATATATATATATATATATATATATAGTGTATATATATATATATATATATATCTATATATATATATATATATATATATATATATATATATATATATATGTATATATATATATATATAATTGAAAATAATAGTTTAATTGAAAATATAGAAGAAAGAATTTGAAAAATTTCAATATTAAAATAAATGATAATGACAAACAGTTTCCTTTCTTATATTGGACGATAAAATTTCACAAAAATCCACCAAAACCACGTTTTATTGCTGGGGCAGCAAGGTGTCCAACCAGAATTGCGGCTACTGATTTATCTTTATTTTAGGTGAAATTAGAAATAAATTTAAAAGCATATTGCTCTGGAATTAAAAAATTTTCTAACTTTAACCCATATTGGAGTGTTAATAACTCGTTACAAGTGATAGATTCTTTGGTGAATGTTTCAGCTAAAAGAGTCCGATTCATTTGATTTTACTACTTTGTATACAAATTTGTCACTAAATTTAGTATTCGAAAAATTGAAAACGGTGATAAAGAAATCTTTTCTTTTGTCTATATATCGGATTTTTGAAAATTGATACTTTTAATAAAAAAGCCCGATGGATGAATTCTTTAGAAGCACTATTAATTCAAGATGTTATAGCTTGGATATGGTATGCGATTTATTGGAATTTGTTCTATTTAATACATTTATAAGATTTTAGTGGGAATTTATATAAACAAACTGTAGGTATTCCTATGGGTGGGAATGCAAGTCCATTCATAGCAGACCTGTTTTAAGTCAATTAGAATATGAATATTGATAATAAAAATAGCCCAAGCAACGTAAAATATAACCTTTCAAATAATAAAAGATATCTGGACGATCTCTTGGTAATAAATTGTGCAGAGTTTATTGAGATTTCAAAAAATATTTATCCACAAGAGTTAGTTCTTGAGCCTAGCTATGGGATGGGACACTCCGACCATTTCTTAGATTTAAATATTAATATTTCAAATATAATAAATTAGTTTTTAAATTATATAATAAAACGGATGATTTTAATTTTGAAGTAATTAATTTTCCAT
>CM051259.1:42210079-42217579 GCA_027921565.1 Artemia sinica | reverse complement strand
ATGATACCAGACCATTACCTCACTAGCCCTGACCTGGGAAGGGTTCTCGGAATTGTGAATTGGTGGGAGGGGGATAGCACATTTTTTTATCTGATCCTTACAAAAAAAAGTCTATGTTATGAATAGCTAAAGTACTGAATTCTACCAAGACAAAAAAGTTTATCCTTTCAAAAGGCTAAATGAGACTAAGCAGAGTCTTACCTCATTTCTTGTTTGGATGAGGATTTGTCGAGCTGTCTGTGCATTGTCTATTCCTCTGATGGCATACAATGTCAGCAGAACATTTTGTCCAGGATATATGTTATGGGTACTTGAACTGTTACTATAATTTCAATTTCTTGAGCAATACCCAGCTCCACCTGTCTTGGTTGGACAGCTACAAAATTTTGTCCAATATTTGCGCCGACTGAGAAGAAAAAGGTTGAAAAGGCAGCTCCACGATTCTTTACACGGAGAAAAATGTTACCAGTTCCACCTGAAATTTTTGATTTAGTTTTATCTTAACTATATATAGTTCTTATATGTTGTTCATCATAGAGGATCAGTTTAGTTTGTTTTTAACAGAGTACTACCAGCGGAAAAGCTACAGATATTTTTTTTTTATATAATAACTTGCGCGTATTATAGTACAGTGTCATCTTGGCTTCAAATATATATCTTTCATCAAATTTAGTCTTACCCATCCAATGTTACGAGCCTGAATCAATTTGCTTTATTTTCGAAAAAAGGGGGAAACATCCCCCAAAAGTGATAGAATTTTAATGAAAATTACGTCGTCAGATTCAGTGTATCAGAAAACCCTACTGTAGAGGTTCAAGCTCTTATCTGTAAAAATGTGGAATTTCGCATTTTTTGCCAGAAGAAAGATCAAGGATGCGTGTTTATTTTTTATTTATTTATATTTTTTCCTGGGGTGATCGTATCGATCCAATGTTCCTATAATATCGCGAGAGGGTTCATTCGAACGGAAATTAAAAGTTCTAGTGCCCTTTTTAAGTGACCAAAAAGTTTGAAGGGCAACTAGGCCCCCCCCCACGCTCATTTGTTTTCCAAATTCACCCGATAAAAATTGTGTGATAGGCATTTTGTTCAGCATAGTCTAAAATTTAATAACTATGTCTTTGAGGATGACTTAATCCCCCACAATCCCCGGGGGAAGGGCTGCAAGTTATGAACTCTGTCGATTGTTTACATCTAGTATTGGTTATTGGGAAGTATACAGACGTTTTCAGGTGGCATTTTTTTGGGGGAGGGGGGGGGGGGTCTTTTCACGGAGGATGTTTTCATGGGAGAAGGGACATTTCTATGAAGGGGGCACCGGATTTCCCAGCATTACTTAAAGAACGATCAGAAATTTAATAAGAAAAACAAGTTTTTTTCAACTGAAAATAAGGAGCAACATTAAAACGTAAAACGAACAGAAATTATTACATATATGAGTGGGTTCGCCCCCTAGTCAATATCTCGCTTATTACGCTAAAGTTTTTTTAGCACTTTCAAAAGAGCTATCTATTCGAAAGTGCCACTGCGAAGTCAGTTTCTGGTCTAGTACGCATCCATCAAAAGTTAGTTGCACACAGAAGCAAAGTTATTTGAAGTGTGGAATTTATCGGTGGCCACAAGTGGAAACCTTGAATATTATTCAATTTGCGTAGTAATTAAAAAGTCTTTAATTTTGTACCTACGGATTATTCACTGCTATATTAACAGTTTGTTTTTACATTTGGTAGGCGGGTCTGCTTTCGAATAGAAGAACTATGATTAGAGATGAGAAATATGGATATGAAGAGAGCGACAAAGAGTAATGAAGAGAGTGACAAAGGGGTCATTAAATAGGGGAAACCAGAATTGGTAAGCGGGTCTGCTTACGAATAGAAGAAACTATGATGTGAAATGAGAAAATACAGACATGAAGAGAGCGACAACGAGTAATGAAGAGGGCAACAAAGGGTTCATTAAATAGGGGATAACCAGAATTAGTTGGCGGGTTACCGCCAAAGTTGGCAGAATTAGCTTACAAATGAAAGATCTATCATGAGAGATGAGAAATAGAGAATTAAGAGAGCGACAAAGAGTAATGAAGAGAGTGGAAAAGGGGTCATTAAACAGGGGAGAACCAGAATTAGTTGGCGGGTCAGCTTTAAAATGGAAGAACTGTGATGAGACAAAAAATACGGACATGAGAGAAGTGCCAAAGGGTTCATTAAATAGGGGAAAACCAGAATTAGTTAGCGAGTCAGCTTACAAATCAAAAAACTATCACGATAGATGATAAATAGGGACATAAAGAGAGCGACAACGAGTAATGAAGAGAGTGACAAAGAGGTCATTAAATATCGGAAAATTAGAATTGTATTGCGTGGCAAGTTTACAAATGCCTAAATTATCATGAGACTCGCAGTTTTCAATTCATTATACATTTAAAAATGAAAATATTTAAGTTAAATTAATGTTTTGTAGTCTCATTCATTAGTAATTTCGTTAATGAATAAATATTCACGGCAGCCATGGTTGATTTTGACTTCTTGACACTTTTGTTGCTCTTGGATCAAGGTCCCATTCAGGATTTTGTTTTTTTTTTTTTTGGGGGGGGAGGGAAGCCAAAATAAGGAGGAGGTCATTTAACACCTTATTTTTTATCATAAAAAACTTCCTCATTCCGTAGAAGACCTCCCTATTCATATTGTGAATCACTGTCATTTTTGCGAAAATTCAATGCTTCGGGAAGAGACGGGTCTGAATTCTTGGAACCCATTTTGTTGCATTGCTCTCCTTTGTAGACAGATAGATTTATTCAACAATAAATTCAGACGATAAAATTAACAAAAAAAGCGAAAAAACAAATTGAAATTAGACCGAAGTTTCAAATTAAAGTTAGACCAAAATCTACAAATTTATCCTATTGCCAAAAAATTCTCCTAGAAGAATAAGCAGAATAATTTGTAGATAAAGGCAAAAAGGTAAAGGGTGCGGCACTAGTTTCGGGCGGCAATGACATCCGTTTCATGGACGTTCAGCCGACGTGCAATGGTGGATTTGCATAACCATTTAGATCTGGGTCGACTCTCATTGGGTCTTAAAGAGTTATGCCGCTGACCCCTGTTTCAAACCAAATAACCAGCGACACCAAAACTGGAACCCCGGCGGATCCAGGCGGACACGGGATTTTAAGTCTAGCGTGCTAACCACTCTTCTAGAACAGATCTAAATTGTAGATCCAAAAAAGGTGTATTTCGCAATGGCCCGATCTTGCTGTCATTTATTTTTACAAACCATTTTTTGTCATTCTGCTGAGTTTGTGATTTTGTGTTTTATGTTTGGTACGTATAAAATTCAGATAGCATCAATGCTCTATGGCCACGAATGAAGGAAGAGAAGAAAAAACGTACACACACAAATGGAAAATGATGAACGGCCGCCCACCATTGATTACCCGTCGAAAACCAAGTCAGAGCGAAATCAGCCAAGTGCCATATGCAATAAACAATACAAACATGAATTCTCAAGCTGAGCCCATGACCATACACCGCACGGTTGCATTAAAAAAGAGTGCCTAGAAATAAAAAATACTATTTTTAACGCTGTTTTTTTTTACAACGATTTTTTTTATTTTTCTATTATTCCAAAGATTATTCCAAAGATTATTCCAAAGATATTATTCCAAAGATTATTCCAAAAGATTTGGTCTTCCTTTCAGGATATTTTAAAGAAAATATAGATGGCTTTATTTACTCCTCTGCAATTTTCTTTTCTTTTTTTTTCTTACCTGGTGAGACAAAAAGTTGGCTTGCTGGTGTTGCCATTATTCTTAAGATTTGAGTTGAAATCTGAGAATTGATACCAGAAGTTATTAACGGTTGAATGGCGCTAACACGCTCCGCTCCTCTACTTCTTCAATCTCCTGTGATGGGAAGTCTAAAACAGAACCTAAGAATTAAAATGGGGCCTTTTCACTTATTATGTGTCATAATTAAATATAATTCAATTGCCTCATATCTGCCAAAACTATATTATATATTATATATATATATATATATATATATATATATATATATATATATATATATATAGTATAGTATATATATATATATATATATAATATATATATATATATATAATATATATCAAATAATATATAATATATATATTAAGTATATATATTATATATATAATATATTATATTATATATATATATATATATTATATATATATATATATATTATATTTGACAGCTCCTTCTGGTCACATTATTCTCATTTTCTGGATGTTCAACTACTGTGTTATTTAGTTATGAATTCTGTCATCTAAGACAATTCCGAATTTGTAAAATTTATTTTTCAATAAATTATCTGAAGTTGGTATTTCACAGTTTCGTTAATTTAGTATTCAATCTAATTCTCCAAATACTTTTAAATTATAAGTACTATCATTATTTTAGACGTGGGGAAAATTTTCGATGGTAAGTGTCGGGGGGATTTTTCGGGAAGTATTGTCGGAAGGATTCCGCGCGTGGGGGGGGGATTACGCGGGAGAGAATTTTTCGGGGAGAATTGTTGTTGGGGGAATTTTCTTGAATTTCCTTTCTTGGGATGGCAGCAACGAGTGATATGTAAGCGAGTATATTATATAACAAAAGAAGGGGGAAAATAACACACAAAAAGATTAGGCAACTTTAAATGGCTCATAGAGCTTCTTCCATTCATTCTTCAAAATTTGGCTTAATTTAGAGAGATCCATCAAGTATTGGCTATAAAAATGTTAAAATCTTAATTCATACTTTGGCAACCTGAAAAAATAAATAAATAGTTCCTACTGGGACATTTTTTGGCGCATAAGGGATCCATAGAAGTGTTGAGAAAATTTATTCAACTGATCGGTCCCCATACCAGCGGCCCAAGAGTGTACCATTGCCACTGTTCTGTGGCATTTCTCGTAATTTTACCATTTAAAAATGACCTATGGAAGGTTTTGCTTTTGCAGACCATCACTCTTAAGAATTATGTTTTAAGTTTATCTATTTGAAAGATAAGAAAACAAATGGGAAATATCCTGGGAGCATGTGGGTGTGGAGAGTGTCTCATAGGCAGGCCAAGATTTACGCATAGGCGTAAATCCTGCCCTAGGGTCGCACAATGCCGAAGGGTGCGAAAAAAAACACTGAGCGATTTTTTTTTTTTTTACAAAAATTGGACTGATATGATTTATCGTTAAAATGTCAGGTGTACTTTGCTGCTGCGCTGCCTATTCACAGAAGAATGATTTTAAAACAACACAGGAATTCCATAGCCGCTTATAAACTGTCAGATGTCTCCCAAGAATGGCAGCTGAGAGCTCGGTATCACCTCACTCTTGCATTACTTTTGGCTCATCACTCATTAATTGCCTTTTGTTCCGGGCTTCCACTATCCCTGAATTTTCGTGGTCCTAAATTTCTATGTCTCCCCGAAAAAGTTGCTTGGTCCTAGGGGTGCCAAAACGCTTGGGCCTAGAGGCGTCAAAGATTTAAATTCAGTCCTGCTCATGGGGCTCGATAAGGAAACTGGTCATATATATGCCAAGCATAATGTCAATATTCTTATGGACGTGGACACAATAATCATAAATAAACGCACAATCATAATGAATCATAAAGAAAAAGAAGGGTCTTTTTATTTATTTAATTTTTTTTCTGTTCTGATTGAACTTCCATTTGTTTTTTAATTAAAGCTCAAACTCAGAAGCAAACCGAAACAAGTTCAGGTGCGATCTGATTCAGGAGAAGGGGTAGAAGGCGAGTTTGTTATTTGAAAATCTACGAGTCAAAGGTTATCAGATTTCAACCACCCTTGATAAGAAATAAAAATGTGTCTGAGAAAGGAGGAGGGCAGGAGAAGGCAGTTTCAAAGCTCTTTGCAACTTGTTGAAACTCAAGAGCTAGTGTCCTAATTATGCCGTTTAAAGGAAGCAGCACAGCATCTGTGGGGGATGAGAAAACGGAGGTGAAGGCTTGTTCCTTGTCTTCAAGATATCTAACAGAAGATGTTGAGAGATGTTCACCAAACTTAAAAAAAGAGAGTATCTGTCTTGATTGTACTTTCTCGGGGTCTACATCTGATCCAACATCTTTTTATGTAGGAAGGAGGGGGGTCTGTAAATTTTCCTATCAGAATATTCACCAAAAGGGCTTTTTGAATTTCAATCAAACTTTGTGGGGAGTAAGAGCTAGTAGCCTTGTCATGTCTTTCGGGGATATCGACCATTTTATGAAACAAAAATTAATTCTTGCCAATTTTGGCAAGAATTTTTTCTATCAGAACAATTAATAAAACGAATTGCTGACTCTTAACTGGACTCAGTTGAAAACAAGAGTATATGTTGTGGTTCCGTCCGTTAGGAGATCGTACCCGATGCGACCTATGTTGAAGAAGGGAGTCTATAGGTTCTTCTCACACGGACCAAAGAATACAAGTAAATTACAAGAGTGAGAACTGGTTGTACATCGACCAACAAAAACACTACGTCATTTAGCGTTTGGCGTTTCTTGACATTTTTTCAAGGCAAAATTAATTTAATTAACAAAATTATTCTAGTCATAACGTGTATGATCTCAGTTTTCAACACCAACGCCAGTTTCCATTCTTGTGAGTTACCCAAACTTTTTGATACTGACTTTTACCACAAGCGGCTGTCGAACCTTTACGAAACTTGGTGAGAAGTAAGACTAATATCTTAATTATGCCGTTTGAGACGAGGATCCCATAAGAAGTTAGTGGCAAGGGAAGGGGGATCCTTGAAATCAAGTTTTTTTGAGTAGTAACTATAATGGTTCATCATATCCCAACCAACCTAGTCACAAGTAATAGTTATTGTCTTAATTTTTTTTTCGGAGCTATGGATTTATTTAACCTTTGCAGCAAAGGAGGAAGGAGTTGGTCCCTATATTCTTATCATAGGCACCTCTACCAGAAGAGGATGTCAAATCCAAACGACTCTTTCGGGAGGAGATTAGGATATATTCTTTAAGTTCCTTAAATTTTTATTCCGTTCATTTTTAATCAACTTTTAAGGTTGTTTATTTTTCTTTGTCGTTTCAATTTTTTTTACTTGACATAAGAAACAAATTCGTCTCTATTAGAGCTTGTGATAGACTTTTTGAAATAAATGTTATTTAAACTTATAGTTATGCCTTTTAATGGGTTGCACGTGATCCAGTCTCTACAGGAGGAGGGCGAATAGAAGTATCAAAATCGCTTTTCATTAGCCTAATTTATAGGCAGAATGGTGGAGTTCAATTAACAATACCTTGTAAATAGTCACAGTTTTGGTTTTTAATGTCTGTATTCGATGAACTGCCAGGGACTAGATAGCCTCTTTTCATTTAAAACCTTTAGAATAACCCATTGAATATCGAATTAAATTTGTCTGGGATTAGCAGTCTTTAGAGGGCTGGTGTGTGAATCCATAGGCGTTGTCGATAGTGGTTTTCTACAGCAGTCACTCATTGGCACCGGAAGTCGGGTT